>VXBI01005874.1:125043-155164 GCA_013397375.1 Toxostoma redivivum | reverse complement strand
ACTTCAGCATATAAAGCTCCAGAGAGTATCCAAGTATAAATTTTCACCTGAGTTTAATAACTTCACATGGCTGCACAAGTAAATAATTAAGAAGCTATATGTCTTTTAAAAGGGAGGAGCAGGGTGCTCAGGTGAAGAAACAGAAATGTTTTTGCCTTTTAGATAACTGCTCATTATCATTTGGTCTGTTAAATATGTATGCTTTAAAAAAATAAAAAGGAATCTGGCTATGCAGCCTTGGCCTTGTCAGGCCACAAGGAAGGAATGTAAGTAGTTTGGTCTGGAAATAACTCTTTGATTACTGATTAGTAAGCCAGGTTGGGGGGGATGCTCAATGCAATGGAGAGTTAAGGAGGAAATGTGTCCCTGGTAATAGCATAGAGATGACCATCTTAACCCTTTGAGAAGTATTGATGGTTTTTACAGACTTGTATGAGATTATAAAAGAAAACTTAAAATTAGCAAGAGCACAGAGCAGGAGAAAAGAGAGAAACTTGTATTTACTGAGAAGAGCAAGGGGTAGGATTTGGGCTGTCTGAAAAGGGATGATTGCTACATGGATCTGGTTAAGATTTTTTGGAAAAATTTTAATGGAAAATAGTTAACTTTGTAAAGGGAAACAATAAATGGAGCACTTAAAATACTGGTATTCCTGAAAATATTTTCAGCAGGGCTACAGGAAATATTTCCCAAGAAAATAACGTTTATACTGAAAACAGGCAATTATATCTTTTTCAGGACACAAAAGTAGCTGAAGTTGACCTGAAGGATTTAATTGATTAGATAGCTGATTTTCAGAACTACCTAGTGATTATAATATTCTTTAAGTTAGGTTTGACATACAGTTCAGGAACTGTTGCTGCTGTGGGTTTTGTTAATAGGAGATGTAATTCTGGTTTTCTACCATTTGTATTATTTTTATACTGACGTATTTGGGGGAGAGGGCACACTGAGGAAATTATGTCTTCACTGGAAAAAAGTTAAGTTTATTATTATCTGTTCTCTTTTGAAAACTTGGTAACTCCTGAAGTACATCGTAGCTCTGGACAGTAGTTCATTGTCAGATTTTAAAACACAAAAGAAATTGAGTTATTATTTATAATATAAAATTNTTCACACAATGCAGGAAAGAAAGTCCTGGAGTCATCATTGATAGTTCTCTGAAGTCGTTGGCTCGGCACAAGCAATTTTCAAAAAAGCTAATGATATCACCACATCACCAGAAAGGATATTGTGAATTAGACGGAGATGATCACCATACAAAACCTTAGTGTGCCCATTTTTTGAATATTGGGTAAAGTTTTATAGTCTACATCTCCAGAATGAACTAATTAATTTGATATGATACAAAGGAGAGGAATTCATGCAGCAGGGGATAAAGTAGCTGCCTTAAGAAGGAAAAAATTACAAGTCAGGGTTGCTTCAGTTTAAAGAAGAGAAGGCTGCAGCGTATATTCAAACAAATTTTGCAAAATCAGAAAAACGCTGAATAAGCTGGATATGGAATTGTTCACCAAATTGTGCAATATAAGGAAGAGGTGGTATTTAAAACCAGTAAACAAACATGGATACATTAGTGGCTCAATTATTTTTTTACACATCAAGTTTAAGCCTCTAGACCTTGCTGCACCATGGGGTTATGATGTGGGCAGTATCAGCTGGTTTAGAAAGGGATTAGACACATTCCTGGGGAATCTTGATACATTACCAGGACTGGGCCAGGGATAATACCTTCTGATATTCCCTAGTGCAACGATTATGGATGCTGGAGAAGTATGAGGGGAAGATACCATAGGAAGCAGTAGGCTCATGTGTTTGCCCCACATGCTACTCCTGGAAACAGAGCACTGTTGGGAAGGATAAGGATTTGACACAGGAAGGTCTCACAGATATGTATGTGTAACAGAAAGATCTTTGAATGTAGAATCGGAAGAAGGAAGAGAAATGATAGCAAGTTTTGATATAGAAGAAAAGAATTGCTGAGCCAGTCTTACTGGGTAACTAGAAGGCAAAGAGCAAGTAAGTTGGGAGAGTCTTTTGACTTAGAGCAAAGGATAAATCCGCCTCAAACGAAAGATGTTTTTACCAAACAAAAGGATTTTCACAGGCAAAGAAGAAAGCCAATGTTGCAAATAGAGAAAAGATCTCAGAAATTTCTACTGCAGAATAAGTCCCAAACTTTAATATGTAACTACTAACTCCAATGATTGGCTAGTCACTAATATAATATGGCAATTTTAGCAGTTTGGATAGGTTGTATGTAAACGTAAAAGGTATTGTGTATGATGCTGATTGGTAGCCATGTATTAAGATGCTCTGTAATGAAAAATATATAATGTATTGTAACCAGGATTAGAATCAGACTTCAGGACACACAGCTTGCCTGCTACCAGCAGCTGTAGGCTCACCCACAACCCACTACTGCTGTAACCTCGTCTATGCAATAAACAAGATTATTTAGAGCCGTCTGAAGCCTCCATCTCTCCATCAGGCTCTTACAGAGCACGAGACTACATTGCCTTTGTTGTGATCCAGTACAGTGTTATTTCTTACATTCTTGTATTTTGGTTGTTTAATGAAGACATTTGCCTGCCATTTTAAATGGACCTGCAGCAAGAAGCTGATTGAGTTTGTCTGGGAGAATGTCTTGTCCTGATTGTGATCCATGGGTATTGCTCAGTGAACGGAAGAGTAGACAGAGCCTTTATTCTGCTGATGTCATATATATCATCACATCTTCCAATTTCTTTGTATCAAATTTGTGCAATCAATGTGATGGAATACTGTAGCTAAATGAGTAACATTTGGGCAGATGCACCATGACCAACCAAAGGCAGCAATTACCTGCCCCTCTTGACAAGTAAAACGCAGTAGCTTAAACCATGATTTAGTCTGACAAACGATTTGTGGTTTAAGCCTAGAACCTACTGATTCACACACCAATATATAGTCAATTTACTGCAATTTGGATGATGAATGCTGACTCATTAGCCTCTGATATTGGATTTTATTCCAACTTAAATCTCTACACTTTGGTATACTTTTACATCTTTTGTCCCCATTTTATCAGGCTTTTTCTTCAGCATATTCAGCACTTCAGTCTTACTTAGGAAAGGACTTTGTGTTTGAAGATGGGAAATGAGTATAACTTGGTAGGACCCAGAACTGTGTATTCAACCCAACAAATGCTGTTTAGATCACTTAGTGTTTTGATAACTGATGTAACGTCAAATCCACTGATCCAGTGAAACACACGTGCAGTCTTAGCTGCGAAATCAACATCTGACAGAGCTGAATCAACGACTGCATAGCTTTTTAAGAGGGTTCTTGTCAACACAAGTGCAACAGAGCACCATCTCCTCTCCATCCGTGACTAGAAGAAAGAAATGAAAAACCACTTTGAACCAGATGGTGATTCCTTCTAGATGAAATAGGACTCTTGTGCTTCGTATTTTCCCCGAAGTTAATTTTACTCCGGTATTTTGTTGCACTTTGTCTTGTGCACAGAAGATTGCAGGTCAAATAAGTATGAGGGAATTAATAAAACCCCTGAATCTCTGGGAAAGACATAAAGAAGGGAAAGAATCAACCTGAAATATTTCTAACCACTGAGCTGTAGCCTGGAGGTTGGATACTTTATACATTGGTGACCAAAGTAGTCCAATGACTGCTAGCTAGGAAATCACTGTATTTAAAATGTGACAACAAAGGAATTGCAATTAATAATCCTAGTAATTCTTACTTATTAACAAACACTTTTTACTACCGTCTATCTGGGTTGTTATATCATGTTGCAGGCATGAAGTTCTGAACATCTTTGAGACAGTTAGTTCAAACCTGTCAATATTGCAAAGAGTGAATCAATTATGCAAGCAAAAGAGTTTACATGTGTGTTCAACTCTGCTATTGCTAAAGCATTTTCTTTCTTGTTTATAATATGAGTGGATAGGATCAAGAACCTTGCTATACTGTTTTAGTGTAGAGCATTCAATCCTGGCAGTCTCCAAAACTTTCCATTAGCTTGTCATTTGACCTTACTGAAAAGGTAATATACAGAAATAAATGTTTTTCTGGTCTTTAATGCAATTTATTCTTATTGACTTTGAGAAAATATGCATATAAAATAAGAAGATTTAAATAGATTCTAACTTCATACTTTCAGGTTCCTGAGCATGCAGAACTTGCCTGGATTCTTGGGTGCTTAACTAATGTGCCACGTCTGCTACGTTTGCCCCAGTGGAAGGTATGGACAGTTTGGTAAATTTGAAAGAAATTAATAGGAATGCAGCAGAAATGTTGTCCTGAAAATACTTTTCATCTATGAAGTAGCAACTGTACCTTGGTTATTCTTGATTTAGGTTTAAGGTTTCTGTAGTCCTATGGTGGAAGGGGGAAAACATGTCTCTCCAGGTCTGTTCCTCTTAGTGAACGTTTTCCTGCTGGAAGCTACAGAATGGTGTTTTTGGCAGAGACTTGCAGAAAAACTGTACTAAATAAGAAGTTTGTTTACTGTTGTAAAACTGATTTTGCTAGAACATTCAGTGTTATTTCAATGCTTATTTAATAATGCAAAAATGATGCAAGGTATTGCAGTGGAAACCTTGGGCCTTGCTGATTAAGGAGTTCCATAAACAGCTTTTCTTTTTCCCCTATAAATAGTGGCTGCTCTATAGATTTTGTGGAAGAGCGTTCAAAAGAGGCATATGTTTGAAGAGGAGTATAGAAATTTTAAATATTAAAAATGTGCTGAGTGATATTGTATCTTAAATGTTTGCCTTTACAAGCTTCAAACGTTCATCTTCTTAATCTTGGTGTTGCATCAGCATGACTGCATCAACAGAGCTCTTGCATTTAATTTCCTTGTATTTTATTTTGACATTTAGTAAGCAGAAAAAGAAAAAGACAGGAGAGAGAAGTGTCTGAAAAAGGGGAAAAAAACCCAACCGCTTACGAGTAGTTTGGCTTGCAGAGTTCACAGCAGTCTTAAATACCTCCAGATGTTTTCTTTTTTCCTGTTTTCCTTCTTAATTAAATAAAACCAGTAAAACTTAAATACAGCAACCAGTGTTAATGCGTGGCATAGATTAAAGCAAACCTTTTCAAACCTGAGGTTCTAAAGTTAAGCTCTTAAATCCTACTTTGACTGGATTGACTTTCCAGACCTACAGATAGGTGTTACAGGTGCAAGGCTTTGCATATTAGGTTCCCTGAACCCTAGGCACTTAGAGATGTAGACAGAATACAGGATCTATTGGAGTGTGTGAGACAAGTCTAAATATATTTGAACAGTCTTAATGAAATAATTCAGATTTCAAGAGGGTTAGTGTATTTAACTATTGCTAAAAGTAAAACATACATATGCCATAGCTACAACAAAATTAGTGTTTGTAGCCTGACTGTCTTGATCTAGGTAATCCATATCAGGGAGCATCAGAATGCATTAGTTGAACTAATGGAGACAGCAGTGGACTCTGCCTCTGTAGTTCTGTCAGCTGTCACTGTTACAGGTTCTCCCAGCTGTCACTGGCTATCCTGGTGACTGTGTGATCACTGTCTTGATCTCTAACACAGGTATTAATACCTTTTTGTATCTTCATTATGAAGTGTTTCAAAAATTTATTGCTGAAGACACTATTTTAAAAGTAGGATTTATGTGTAACATACAAATGTAATAACCCAGCCTGTTGGTTTTACATGTGAAATCGTTTCCATTAATAAGGTTACAAATGGAAAACAAAAGAAAACCCTATGTTCCCTTCTCACTAGAATTTCAGAACAGTGTAGGAAAATTCATAAATATAGGACATAAACCAGAATATATTCATAAGGAGTGGATTTTACATGACACTGTCTTCTGTAGAGCTACATAATAAATTACTCAATTATTCAGAATTCTACTTAATTAAAATCATGGACTTTGATACCATTAGTCAAAAGTGTGATTCGTCTCTGTTTTTCTTTTCCGAACAGATGAAGCGTGCCAGCCAGAATAGCGAAGGAACTGTTGGTTTGTTGACTTACCCTGTGCTTCAAGCAGCAGATATTTTGCTGTACAAGTAAGAGGCAGAATGTGAGCCCATGGGCAATGTCTGTTCAGCTACATTGGAATGAATGCTTGTCAGGTCAACATGCTGACTTATTGAGCAGGAGAGCAGGGTGTGATTAGATCAGAAGATTGGAAATGGATGACAGGCCCTCAAGTGGCTGGTTGAAATCTAGCCTGGTTAAAAAGCTACTGACAGGGCTGTAAAGAGCAAAAGCTGGTCACATGAGAATAATTCTTAGGGAATTATAACAGATGGATATTTAACTATACATATTACACGTTCACACAGGTACGTGTTTTTTAAAGTAGTTATGATTTATTTTATGCAGTGTACTGTAGAGGTACTTAAACTATCTGTATGTAGTACACCAATATTAGTGGGGGATTCTGTGTAGGCCAGTTCATATTGATGAAAAAGAGTAAGTTATTGACTGCAGCTTGTAGTACCTGGGCTGGTTCAATTTTCTCGGTGTTATACTGTGTGATGCAGTAGAAATAGCCCCTAGTAAGGGATTGAGGACTCAGCATGCCTAAGCCTGTAGCCTGGCTTATAAAATTTGTAGAGCATTGTCATGACTGGTTGTATTTCATAATATGATTTAAACTGTCTCCATAAGTAAAGGTTAAGGACAGTGCACCATGTATGAATTATTTTTATGTTCAGAGCATATGTACTTTGTGTCATTATTCTGAAGGGAGTTGTGTGTATTGGTTGAGACAGAGAAGTAGCACAGGACTGAGGACAAGGATGTCAGGTCAGACTAACCAAGATTAACCAGTTGTGAATTCAGAAAAATGTATCTAGATAAATTTCATGTTAATTGATCATAGTAAGGAAAACAGGACTGTTAGAACACCAAGGGATGGTATTTCTAATTTACCTGAATTTTATCTAAAAATAACAGGAAGCAAGCAAAAGTCTGAATTCATTTTAATATTATAATGCTAATATTCAAATATAATATTATCACTTTATTTGAAGTGAGTCCCATTTGGTTGTCAAATATTTGAGTGATTTGAGTGTCAAGTATTGAAGGGTGAAATTTAGACAACTTTATCAGAAATCACGTTGTTTTGAGTGAACTCAACCATGTCTATCTCTTCCATCTCTAATAAGATCGAGTGTTTCATCTTAGTTAAGCCAGTGGTTTGTTGGCTACTGTCTGTGTTAACAGCAGGCTGTCCACACAGAGCACAAAACAAGGAAGTAAAAGAGAAACAATCTGTCTTTGAAGAAATTTGACTTAATATCTTTAATAAGAAATGTTTTAATGTAAACAAAATAATATGAGGAACAAGAAATGGTGAGAAATGGAAACACAGGAAGAGAACAGCAGTCATGAAGTAGAATATAGAGCTGGAGGAGGCAGAGAAACAGTACTAGCTCAGATGAACCAAGGATCAAAGAGACAGGAAAATGGACATAAGGTAAATATATGACAGAAAGGAGTAAAAATAGCACCAGAAAAGAAATATTTTTAAAAGCCAGCAAGGAAAAAACTAAGGTACTGTGCAGAGACTTTTATAGAGATAATATGTTTTCTGTTTAGTGGCAAACTTTGTGAATATGGAACCATTTTGGCATACGGAAACATTTTCTTTTGACCTGCTTAAAGTATATTGATTATGGTAACTGATTTTCTCTCAGTTACAGGGAACTGTGATTTCCTATAGACTCCTGTAACTGTTTTTAGGTTGCCTTGCTGACTGGTTGGGAATAAAGATGGCCAAACTGATTCCTGCATGTCAGCCCAGTAATTCAGAATCAGAAGGAAAGAGTACCGTGTTGATCTGAAATTTTCTGGGAATTTAAAAGATGCATAGTGAGATTCCTTACTTTGGAACATGTCCAGTATTCATAGCTGAATATCCCGTAACCCTTAGAAAAAATTCTGCTGGGGGGTGGGAGAGTAATCAAAACTGGCAAGATTTCAAGTCTGCCTCATCTAAAAGAATCATACGTTTTTAGCAAGTATGATTAACTGTGGGAAAGAATTACCAGGGGAAGTAATGGATTCTTCGCCTCCTCATGTCCTCTGATGCAGATTGTGTTTCCCTCCAAAAGTGTATTCAAGCCATTGAGTGCAACACAGAAGATCGAGTTATCCTTTAAATCTAGCAATTCTAATCGTCTAACACTTGTGACAATAGAGGCGCTGGATCACATGGTTTATACTATTGTGATGAGGAAGAAACACTCTCTTCTTTCCTTCCCTTTGTACCTCCTCAGTATTAACTCCTCAATAGTTATATTTTCCTGAGACTTGACATGGTGAGGTGCTTGTACTTTATGCCTTGCAGATCTTTCTTACTTCATTTGCATACTATAACATGTGCTCTTTGATCTCTGAAGAGGCAGCAGGAGACACTACAGAAACCTTTCTTTGAGCTGAGTTTAATGACTTGCTCTTATAGGTATCTTTGCTATATATGTCTTTACAAAAGGGTGATTTTTGCCCTTGGTTATGTGCTTCAGTTCAGTGCAAAAAGCAGAGTCATCCTTGAATATGTTCAGTTTGGCATCTTGTTCCCACAGCACCTATATCTAGCTGGGACTGAGTATTTGGCTCAATCTGGCAGAAGCTGTTACAGTCTTGAGTACCATTTCAGCAGAACCAGAGAGCTTTGCTGAGTTTCCTGTATCTGTCTTTTATTAAAAGGTCAACACATGTTCCTGTTGGAGAAGATCAAGTCCTGCACCTGGAACTAGCCCAAGATATAGCACAACATTTCAACAAGAAATATGGAGAATTCTTTCCTGTGCCCAAAGCCATTTTAAGTGAGCTGGTCTTGGTTATTTTTTTCCCTTACCTGCACTTGAAGTTGAAGATTGATATAAGTATTGTGGAAATAGTTTCAGGGACCAAAAAAAGGGGGCAAACTGATATTAAGGGAGTGGAAAATTAAAAACTGGCGACAAGAGACTAGAGGCTGTGGAAATTACTCTCAAGATAGATATAAGACTTTAGAAATCCATGGTCGAGGAATGTACGTAACGTCTGGTATTCTAGTCCAGGGGACCAGATGCACTCTATTGCTGCCAGTCAGCCTTGCTCTTCAAGTACTGGACTTTTTAAGAGTAGGGTCTCTGTTCCATATTGCTCATTCAGGAGACATGTTAGCAGCAAGGCAAGAGACCTCTAGCAAGCAGAATTCTTCAGTGTCTGAATGGGAGATGTTTACTTTAAGCATGCTGAACAGCCTGTTGGTTTATATGTATAGTGCTCCAATTTTTTTAAGGGTGTTTGATATATGCTTGAGTATTTCAATGTGTATCTCTCAGAGAGCTTAAGACTTTATGGTTTTGATGTTAAACTCAGGAAAACTTACAAGGAAAATCTTCTCAGCCATTTTTGAGCAATAAGGTCATAGGCCGGGGGTGAGGAGGAGTCAGATGGCGCAAATGGCATGTTTGTTAAGAAACGTGAATAATCGGGCAAGGATGAAGCATTGCATCTTTGTTGTAAGTAATGTAGAGGAATGCACAGCAGAGACCTTCGCCCCCAAAAGGGCAAGGAGTTCTCACCTTAGAAAAGACAGGCAATAATAAACCTTTCTCAGTTTTCAAGCCTCAGTGACAAAAACGGTGTTAGACCTAGAGTGGAGTTCTGAGAATAGTAGGGTTGTAAACTCTGCAGTTTCTAATTGAGTACTAAGCACTATAAAGAGGAGCTGAGTGTAGCCTATAATGTAGGTGAGACTCTTTACCATTAAATAAAAAGCTCAATTTGAAAAAGAAAAAAGAGAACATTTCAATTTGCTCCCAAAAAACATTCCTTCTTAAGTTCACAAGTGTATGCAAACCAACAAAATATCCTAGATGAATGGAGAAGGTAGGGACTTATTCAGACTCACTAGCTGTAGACAGTTGAATTACCTGCACTCTTTCAAATTTGCAGAAAAGGGACAGACTCTTACAATAGGTGATTTCAGAACAAAGCACTTTCTGGGGCAATCTGAATTGTATGCTGGAAGAACTCTTATCCTTTCACTGAATACATAGGCCATCTTTGAGCAATATGCAGGTAATTTAGTTGGCTGTATTAGGTGTCTAAAAACAATTGGTGTGAGTACTCTATAGATAAGTGATACTTTATGTACTCCATGAATTATATTTCTTGGTGAAAAACTGGAACAGTGTGGGTTGATGCTTTTAAAGTACTTTCCAATATTCTCCTAATGCTACTAATCTATTCTATGTACATGCATGTATCTTAGCAGTTTGTACAATACCCACACCTTTCTTAACTGAACAGTGCTTTACATGTAACAGAGTTGATCAGTGTTGAGTTAGAGAATTTTAATAACTGTTTTTACTGAGATTTAGGAGAATTGCCAAGTGATTTTGAGTGGAAGAGTTTCCTGAAATAAGGAGTTTAACTGTTATGTGATTCTTACTGGTTATTTTACCAGTGGAGTTAACCTGTTTCTCCACTGCTCGGAACCTTTCAGTAATGTGTAGTAATAGAAGGGAGGAGAAATTTGGGGGGGAAATCAGCATGCAAGCCACATGAAATATTAGGAGTAGCCCCAGCAGAAGTTTGTGCTTAGTGAGGATGGGAGAGATGGAACAGCCTTCATTCAGCTTATGAGAGGAGAAAGGTAGCTTCTTAGAAAGATAGGAAGGGTGCAAGGACTAAACAGAGCATACGTGACTGTGCTCGCAATTCATTTTTGAGCAAGGATAAACAGCTTCATCATATAGCTGCACATTTTTCTTAGCAATTGTCATAAGAAACCATTGTCTGTGCTCATAACTTCTTTTTTAAAGGTACAACAAAGAAAATAAAATCCCTCAGAGATCCATCAGTGAAGATGTCCAAGTCAGACCCACAGAAGTTAGCTACTGTTAACATAGCAGACAGCCCTGATGAAATAGTGCTGAAATTTCGCAAAGCTGTGACTGACTTTACCTCGGAGGTGACCTACGACCCCATCGCTCGCCCCGGTGTCTCCAATCTGGTGTCCATTCACGCTGCAGTAACAGGGCTTAGCATCAAAGAAGTGCTGCACCAAGCCACTGGTCTCGACACTGCTCACTACAAAATGGTGGTAGCAGAGTCAGTTATCCAAAAATTTGCACCTATCAGGAATGAAATCAAGAAACTCCAGGAAGACAAGTCCCATCTGATAAAGATTTTAGAGGATGGAGCAGAAAAAGCCAAAGAACTGGCTGCTCCTATCTATCAAGAAATAAGAAGACTGGTGGGATTTCAATAGAAGCTGCTGAGTAGTTTTAAGGACTTTTGTATCATGAGACAGAGATTTTGTTATTTGTAATAAAATAATTTCTTAATTTTTAATCATTTTGGTTTGAAACAAAAACTTTTTTTCCTGGAAGATCCAAGGAGAATGTTGAAATTAATTGCATTAAAAAATGTGCATGAAGCCAGGTATTTCCAGTGATACCAGCATTAAGCTTGTCTGGATAGTCAAAGAGGGAGGACAGAAGCAATCACAATTCACTAAGAAATTGTGTAAAAGCAGATTATAAGCTTGCCTGTGTGGGTTTTTGGATTTTCTATTGACCACTGCAAGAAGCCGAAGTGTAGGCAAGATGATCAGAATCTAGCAGAAAGATTTGTAATCCTCTCAAGAACATACTTAGGTGTGTATGTGATCTTGTTACAGATGGACAGTTTATCCTATTGGGAGTTACTAAGCTTTGATACGGTGATTGAACATGTCCTTGGAGAACCAGAATAAAAGCAGAGACTTAAAAATAAATGGTCAGGGTGATGAAGAGAGAACTTACTGCTTACTGATGTCTTCAAATTCAGTGTGAATTTTTTTTGTATCTAGATAGTTTGTGTGAAGTGAATTTCACTTCTGGCATTTGTGCCATCCTGTTGGTCAGGTCTAAGGTACTTCAGTGAGAAATGACATGTGCTTCAGCTGCTCCTATTTCACCGGTTGTTCTGTTTAGCAGAAAGCTCCTGCATTTTCAGTTCAGCATCAAGTCTAGGATTGCTTTAAAAAAGGTGCAGAAAAGAAGATGTAATCCTGAATCAAAGAAATCTTGGGTTAAGAATTAGAGAATTTTCTGTGAAGTTTACAAAGTTACTTCTTTAGAAAATTGTGCCAAGGTCAGAGCCAGAATAGAGTTGAATAGATCTTTATGGACTCTTCACTACTGAGCCTTGAGAAAGTGTAGTGATGGGAGAACAGTGTTAGCCTGCCCTGATCTTGGGTCTCACAAGATCCAGAGACTTGGACCCATGGATTGTGGCACTTTTTGGGGAATGTGTGGCAAAGGGGAATTGCCAAAAGGAGACACCATGTTCTGAAGAGCAGTAGTAGTACATGTTAAAAGGTAACAAAAGCCCTACTGGTCCTGTGCCAGTATATTTGACTGTGTCATTGCACTTCATGGTGCTGTGTTTGAAATTGCTGTACTGTAAAGTAAATTGAGTTGATCCAGTACTCTGGCAGCTCATAACCACTCTATGCCCATGGCATTTGTCATGAAGGATTGCAGTCTTACATGACTGAGTTAGTAAAACATGGAGGGGGAGGTGTGTTTCTACATAGTGCGGTTGGTTGGTTGGTTGTTTTGGGGTTTGTCTAAAAAGCAGTATTTAGTTAATTATATTGAGTTGATTCAGAAAGAAATATTTAATTTTCCAAAACATAAAGCTGGGGACTATGCATCTCCGGGACTGTGCGTCTCCAGATATGTGCTGAGACCTGTATTTATTTGTTAGGGATCTGAAGAAGAGAACTACCATGCAAGAACTTGATGATGACAGATTTTCTAAAATTAGTCAAGACTAGAGAAGCAGAGTGGATGGAGACAGACTGATTGGAACCAAACTCGGTATAGACAAGCCTAAGGTAATGTCCCCTGGAAAGAATAAGTATATTCAAAAATTGTCCATGGTGTTAAATAAGCTGTAGTGGATAAGGAAAGGACATGTTATAAATGTTTATATTTACATAGTTTTATAGAACTTTTGTCAGTGTTTAACAGCTGCATTAGGGCACTACAATGAAAAATTAAGGCACACAATTCCTGCTGCTTCCTGACTTGGCATAAAATGTTTGCTGTGGTGCTTTTTAATATAGAATTGATTTCTGCAAAGGTCCCACAGTATGTACCTTGAGAGAAGCTAACACTGTGCTCATGAAGACTTTGAAAATCTTTAATACTAGTGTGTCTAGTTTCTACCCAAATCTCTTTTTCACTAGCAAAGATAGAAGTATATATTCAAAAGACAAATCACAGTTTCAAGGTCTCTTTATATTTCTGATACTCAAATCACCTAATATATAGAATTGCCATTCAACACACCTTCTTTGCAGTGGAAGGAAAATAGGAGCATTCATAGGAGGGATTGACACCAACAGGTAATTTTGGTTCGTTACTTAAGCTGTTCTGAGCAATCTTTCCAGAACTGTTAGATTCTTTATAAAAAATCATGTAAGTAAAGCAGGAAGAAAAATCTTCAGAAGAGCCTTTTCTTTGGCATAGGAGTTTAAGGCATTGCATATTTAGCTGTGTTTCAATAAAATCCACTAATTTGCCTCTTTTTAATTCAACAATACATTGGGGGTTTTCCCTTCCCTTTCCCCTATCAGTCAAACAAGTCTTATTTGCCTGACCTATTTCCTTCAAGTAAGGAAATACACATGTTTTTTCATCTTCAGAAAAGTCAAACTTGTGTAAAATAAGTATGTTAACCTACTGATTGTTGAGTTAGCTTTTCATTTTAGTTGCTTCTGTGCAGGAATTCTCAAAATAACATGTGTTTGCCCAGTGAAATAATCCCAATCCCATTAACAGCCATGATCTTTAGAATCCCTTGAGAGGAGACAACAAATGTAGATGTTTGTAGGTATCTGTTGCCTATTTCAGTTTTCATAGAGCATGTTTTTTCTGCAGAATTAACCATTCAGCTGGTTTAGCTGAGCTTGAAGCAATGAGTTGATTTCAAGCTACACTCTCCTCTTCTACCTCCCTGTTTCCTCTTGGGAATGTTTTATAAGCACCTGTGGTCACGTTGATGATGTAGCCACAAGAAGAGTGAGAGACACACACCTGACTCCAGGCTCGTGAGCAGGAAAAGCCTTTTATTGTTTACAACAGAGTATTTAAAGACATCTCTCAATGAGCAAGGATTGGACTGTGATGGTCAAACCTCTCATCATGACTGGCTGTCCACAATGTCAGTCCATACTTTCTTCATCAGAGAGGAATGTTAAACAAATCTCCGTTTACAGAAGAAGGTATGGGAACAGTGAAGATTCTGACTCCAAACAGCAATCACAGAAGGCAAGGAAGCTGCATGACAACATGCACCCATTCTATATAGGGTTCTGTGGCAATGTTTACTAAGTAGTGCAGTTGAGTTAGAACAGCTGTTTAGAGAACAATTTTTGTAGATGTGATGCTTTACGTTTCATAATTACTTGTCTCACACTAACTCTAGTGCTGGGATTTAATGTTTGTTTGCAATGAAGCAGGTGCACTCCTGAAATGAATTTTCATGTTTGCTTTTATCCAAATTACATTCTCTAAGACTTCTCTGTGATGTCAGCTGAAGTGCAGTTGATGGAAGTTTCTGCAGAAGCACAATCCTCATAGTGCAGTGTGGTATAGACGTGTCTTGTGATATTGTGGAAGGCACTGGAAGATGTTCTTCCAGGACAGGGAGGGAAAAAAGTCCAAATATGTCTTTCCTAATTCAAATATAGAGTCAAAAGGTGGAGAGGTACCCTTACCCTTTGTTGTGTTGCTCACTGAAGGAAAGGAAGCAGAAACAATGATCCTTTATTTAGAATGCATTGGTAATTTGTGCTTTAGGCTCAAAATCTCCTCTTTTGTCATTCCTATATGTTAGTGCACCTGGCCTACTGCAGATTCCAACCACAGCATATGTATCGGACATAGCATCTTCTGGTAAGACTCACTCACCTTTAGAAATAAAACATCAACTCCACAGTTAATTACTTGCAAAAATCTAACAAAAACATCTATACAGTTGAGACATTTATTTTTCCAGCTAGTTGTTCCTAGGAAGTCATAATATCACATAGTGAGTCTCAGATCTCTGCTTTCAGTTTAGAGCACAGTTTACTGAGAATTTTAGATTCAGGAACAATATCTTCTGCAGCAGAGATTCCAAATGATGGTTGGCCCCATAAATTAACTCTGGAACTGCTCCAGCATACATTCCTGCCTCAAATAGCTGGAGTGCATGGATATTGTACATTATACTGGAATTTAATTGTAACTCTTAAAGATGTGGTTGAAGTATACTTAGTTTTCAGACACCATGGCCTGGCTTCTCATATTCCCCAGAAGGCTTTCTGCATAGTTGTGATTCAGTGTGTGTTTATCTACAACCAATTCAAGCAAAGCTCCTTTGCAGGATTACAGCTGCATCTATTAAAGGCTAGGAATTCATAAAAATTAGCTGAAAGTCTAAAGAAGGACCATGAAATGGGATCCTTGGGGACTGACCCGCATCTAAATATTTTGGGAACCATAAGTTACCAGAGCAAATGTTTTCGTATCCTTGGTTAGGGCCATCATGACCCTGACAACAGTGTAGCAGTAAATACTGCTGATGAAAGTGTGTTCTTTCAGCAGTCCGGTTTGGTTAGATTTATGTTCAGTGCAATAGATGGATCTTCCACCCTTTTGATATGTGCATTTAAGATCCTGGATTCTGCCTACCCAGTTTTTTTATGACTGATGGACTGCTGCACAGAGAGCAATAGTCTAGCAAGCTGGTGCAGGAAGTCTAGTGGAAAAGGGGTTTTGTTCAGGAAATATGTTATTTGCTCTTGACAGGAAAACAAAACCCCTCTTTCTGCTGTATTGGACTGTCTGATTTCCTTTAAATTATTTGATCTGTTCATTCTTTCTAGGCAAATTCGTCAGTAGCTGCAAGAAGAGTGTCAATGTATTCAAAATTTATTCAGTGTAGTCAAAAGCCTTGGAAGGACCCAGACATCTATCTTTTCTAAAGTCTCTTACGTAATGGGACTTTACCATTAGCATCAGCCAGTTTTGGGAAAAATGCTGCAGCAAAACTGTAGTCATATGTGACATTAATTTATCTGCTTAAAGCTTTTGTGGTTTGGTTTGGATTTTTTTAGCTTACTCGGCTGTGAAAGAACTTGTTAAATATTGAATTCCCAATGAAATTTTTTATCACATAGTCCTGTCCAGATGACAGCTGAAGTAATGGAAATTCTCTTTATTATCACAAAAGATTCTGCTCTGATTCTCACTGTCTTTTCTGTTATTCTGTTGATGGTGCTAATGGCCATATCATGGAAGATTTGACAGGTAAGTATTTATTCTGTGTCAACGAGAAATCATTTTACCCACAACAGTCCCATATTATTATGGAAATAGAAGATTCACTGATCATTTAACTTGTAGGCAGCATCCTTGGTGTCACAATTATTTTTAATAAAACTAAATGCTAACCTTTTGCACAGGTAAAGTAAACAGTTTAACACCTGGGAAGATGTTCTGCCACTGTTGTAAGTTGCTTTCACAGAACACTGTAACTGAAGATGAGATTGTCCACTACAGGAATGGTCTCGTGCTGCCTGTGGACATAAAATTAAGCACCAAGCTTAGCTCTGTTGTGCTGTCGTGCTCTCAGCATTCCAACATGGCTGTGAGACAGGAACAGAGCAAATCTGTGCCACACCAGAAGGCTCGATCAGTTCCAGATGTGCTACATTTGCTGTATCTGCAAGATGAAATGTCAAGACAAGAGTTGCAGAACAAAAATATTTAAAAGTTATTAAACGTTTGGAAGTAACAGCATGCTTGTAAAGCTTGTCTTATAAAGCCTGTGATAGCATGGTCTTAGCCTCGCTCATACAGCTGACAGGAGCAGTCACACAGCTGAGTGTGATGGTAGCATAAGGTAAGCCATCTGCTTCCTCCATACAATAGTGTAAAGACAGTATGAGTCTAATTTGAGGGGTTACTGGATTAACCCTCACAGGTGGGAAATAATAGCTTATGGCAGAGCAAGGTAATACCACATCTCTCTTGTGCCCTAAACCATTCTGAAACCAGATGCTCACAGTTCAGGTGGGGACACAAAGCACAGAGAAGATGCTGCATGGACAGAGTCACTTGTCCCACGTGCTGTTGTATCTTTGACTCTGCAATTCCTCCAGTATCAGTTTGGTGTGACTTTCTTTTCATCCATCAATGTGAAATGAAAGTCACATGCTTATAAAATTAATGGAACTTTGGATTGAAACACTGGATGTGTGTTCTCTGCTATCTTTGGTGGAAAGTCCTTTCCTAATGCCCCAGGATTTATAGAAAGAAATCATTAAACTAAATAAGAAGAAACTTATCAAAACAAGCCTACTCTCTGGCATTATTCAGAGTTTCTGGTGTAGGTAGTTTCTGGCTTCATTTACCCTATTTATCTTCATTCTTCCTCCCCTAAGCCACATCCCTTTCTGAGTAAAGTAAAACCTGTATGTTGAATGTTGTAAGGCTGATTTTTTATTGTGACTGGAAACAGTTTGTCAAATATATTTGAAGAGTCTCTTCATGGTGTTTGCTGAATGAATAACAAAGATTTCAATAAGTGCCTCTTGAGTATTTAAGGCAGGAAATATCTATGAGTGGATTGGAGTTTGCTCTGCCCGCACTTACTCCTTCATGCCTGTCTAGCAGATGTTCCTGCAGCAAGAATGGGAAAAAGAGAAATTTTCTCCTTAGGGTTGTAGGCCAAATGTAAACTGCGAGTGGCAGTGTGGCATCCATTATTTTTATACAGTCCTCATTAACTTTGTCTTAGTGATATAACTGTTTGCACACCCCCAGAGTTGAAACTGTGTGGATATTCAGGGGAAGAAAGCACTGGATGTGAATGACTAAACCTATTTCTGCCTCAAAGCTAGTGTCTTTGCTATGCATGCACACTGGCACATGAGGAAGAAGGGCCTTGCTGTTTGGGAGAGGATTACTGCTGACACCATTGAGACAACTGATCCAAACTGTGACACTCCTACCTTAAGTTCACCACCATGAACCCCCCTAGAAGGAAGCTGTAAAGTGGATGAATTTACTGTATACACTGCATGAGTGCTGCAGGTTCTGTAGTGTTGGTGTGACCTGTTGGGAAAGTGTTATTTTGGTGTTTAATAACCATTGCCAAAATGGTCCAAGGATGTGCTGGGATTCTGAAGATCTGGAATCTCTTATGAGGAACAGCTGAGAGAGTTGGGCCTGTTCAGCCTTGAGATGTCTGAGAGGGGGGTCATCAATGTCTGTAAGTATCTGCAGGGAGGTTGTCAAAAGGATGGAGCCAGGCATCCAGTCACACCTTTCTTCTTGGTAGTACCAAGCACTAGGACAAGAGGCAATGGACAGAAACTGATGCACAGGAAGTTCCACCTGAGCACAAGAAAGAACTTCTTTACTATGAGGGAGGCACTGGAACAGATTGCCCAGAGGTGTTGTAGAGGCTCTCTCACTCAAGATACTCCAGAACCATCAATCCTGTACCATGTGCTCTGGGAGAACCCTGCTTGAGCAGGGAGGTTGGAGGAGCTGACCCACTCTGGTCCATGCCAACCTGACCCATTCTGTGATTCTGTAAATTCAGATGTGTTGCTGATTTGTATGTGGGTTGTTCTGGCTCCTCTGAAGATGGAATGTGCTTTTTTTGGGTGACTTTTATCTAATGGCCTAATTCCTACAGAGGTGTTGTTAAAATAAACTTCAGAGATCCAAAATATCTGTTTAGCATAATGAAATTGAAGTGATGAGCTTTGTTGCTGTTTTAATCCACTTTGCTTACCAGCATCACACACTGGCAGGAGTAGAAAATTCTTTTTTTTCTTCTTCAAGTAGAAACTTTTTTTCTTCTTCAAGTCAACCAAGTTCTGACTCAAAGGGTTTCACTCTACTTTCTGCTTGCCTTTGAGGAGGTGGATTAGCTTGAGTGTGAATGTTGCCTTTATGGCTTATGAGGATATTTCAGGAGATGATGAATGGTTTGTCAAGGGAGATCTCTGGGTGGCCTGAGAAGATTTAATGGATGGTGCAAGGTTTTGGGGAGGGTGTTTTTCCTTTCTTGGGTTAAAAAAAAAAAAAAAGTAGTTGCCGATGAGAAGTTAATAAATAGAGAATATTGAATACTCCCTATTGGTTTCATTGACTGTTTTGTCACAGCTTCACAGAAAACAGCAAAATGGGCATCATCAAGGCCATTTTAATGAATAGATTTTAAACTGATTTGAGCCTTTGTTGTCTGCCATGCAGTTTTCTGTTCCTTTACTACTTTCTCTGCAAAATGAGTATTGTTCTTTGGTTAAGCAAAGAAAATCCAAAAATATGTTTTACTTTTTATTTCTCTTTTGAGCAGGATGCCTAACTTTGAGCAGGATGCTTTGCCTCCGTTTCTTCTCTATAAATGAGGCATAGGAGTCTTCATTACACAAATATTGGGAGACTAAACTAATATTTAATAAGAATTTTGAGCCTACTAGTTCAAGATTCCCTCACTTGGCACTGGGTTATAGTATTTCTTCCTGAAGTGCTCTTTTGGTGATGCTTGTGTTGTAAGTAAACTGAAAAATGCTGAAGGGCAGACAGTTCAGTATAGAGTAATAAATAATGCATTTAGTGGAAGCATCCGAGTTGTGTGCTTGGAAGAAAGACACAAAGTGTTGATTTCTACCTTGATACTCTTTGTTGTGCTGCAAAATACTTGAAAATGTCTCTTAATCTTTGTCTCCTCCTTGCAGTGTGAACGTAAGGACCTCTCCAAGGATCTAAAATCAAAAAGAAGCTAATTCCACTACGGAGAGGAAAAAATAATTACTAAATTTCCTGAATAGTAAACAGTTTGGATTTGCATTTGGGGTTTTTTTGGGGAGCTGATCCCTCCATTCTTGATCCTCTCACTGCTGGTAAGTATCTCGAGGGTGGCACACCCCTGCCTGCTGTTGTTGCGGGCTTCTCCCCGCTCCCCACCTCGAAACTTAGCGACCAGTGGAGAGAACTGGGAAGGTGCCGCAGGAGTGAAGCGGTGGAGGAGCGTCGCTCGACTCCATGTGCGGGAAGGCGCTTCCCCAGCGCTGGGGGAGCCGCGGGGTCCCTGCGCGCCGGGGGCGCAGTGCTCGGCTGTGGGCGCCAGGGGGCAGCGGCGGGCCGGGGGGCGCTGCGGGCGGACCCAAGCGCGCATCCAGCCGCGCTCCCGGGGTCTGGTCCGGCCCGGTGTCCTGCGCTTCCCGACCCGGCACAGCGCCCTGTTACCTCATGGCATGGGGCCGGGAAACTGCTTTTGCCTGTGTCCCGTTGCCCTGACCGGGACGAGGGAGCGGACTCCGATTTTCGCGGATTCAAATAGACTTTCAAACTAGTCCTCCCGGCACGGGAGCCCGGCTCAGCCCGTATTGCGGGGTGAGTGCGAGAGTATCGCATGAGCCCTGTGCCGCGGCACTGCGCGGCTCTGCACAGGGGCTGGTCTGTGTCCCCTCGTAAGACACTGGGCACTCACCGCATCCTCCCAAAGGTTAAAAGCGAGCAGAAGGCGCGTCAAGGGCCTTTCTGAGTCCCTTAGGCTCTCTCTCCCTCCCTCTGGAACGGTGCTTGCTTACTGCACGGAGTGCAGCCCCAGCACTGAAGGCTATCCTGATATTTTCGCATCCCGGGGGGCTCTTTCCCTCAAACAGATTTTAGAGCAGAAACAGGGGCAGTCTCTGCTCCACTTTAGGGGTCGTGAAGCCCGGCAGGGAAAAGGAGGCTGACTCGGTCTGTCCCTTTCCCGACGATAATTCCCCAGCATTTTCCCTTAGGCGACCCGTAAACTGAGGGTTTCAGTGGCTGAGTGGTTTAAAAGAATACCTGAGGAGACCGTGCAAGGGCGATCAGATCTGCTTATCAGGGGTTATTTACTATGCGCTCCCCTCTTCCCTTACCGCGGAAAATACGAGACGAGCCGAAGGCTAGCCCGAGCCGTCACCTCCGTAAACATGGAGAAAAGAGGGAGAAGCGTGCTAACGATGCCCGGGAAAACTCCTGATTTTGTTTTCGAGAGTCGGCAATGGGAGGGACAGGGCAAAATACACCTGATGCTGCTAACTGGAGAGAGAACAGAATGAAAGAGAACAGAATGAAAGAGAACAGAATTAAAGATAACAGAATGAACGCTCTGGCAGATAAAAATGTCTGCCTGCCGTTTTGTTGCAGTACGAGCTCCGATACATGACCTTTTCCTCCTTCTTTCCTTAATTCGTTCCCCGCTACCTCTGCTGGGGCTACCTCCGGAATAAAAGCGGAGACATGGGGTTTAGAAAGCCACGTCTGATCTTGGCCGTGTACCCCAACCTTGAGCCTCTCTCAGACTTTCAGGGCTTTGTTAAAGCTCGCGTTGGCCCTGCATCGCCTCGCCTCTGCAAGTCTCCAAACACCGGCGAGGCAAGAGAGGTGATGGACGAGAGGGGCGAGCCCGGAGCCCCTCGCATCTGCTGTCCTCCTTGGGCTCCAAGCCCGTGGGTGGGCAGAATTACACGCCTCTGTTCCCATCCACGGACTTTTGGGGAGGGCTTAAAGCAAGGCAATTATTGCCTTCATCCTGTTACGGGCAAAGCGAGCGTGTTTTGCTGCGGCAGGGAGTAAATCTGTGAGTTCCCGAGCGTGTATTATTGCCCACAGTTTGAGCACTTCGGGATTAGCTAGAGGCAAAACTCCAGTTTCACGTGGAAGTGCCCCGGAGACAATGTGCGTGAGACAAGCGGGGAAAACAACAGCGGCGAGCTGCAATGCTCGCTCTTTCCAAGCATCTCCACGGGAAAATTGCAGCAATTTCCATATAACGAAAACCAAGTTAGGAGGGGAAAGAAAATAGAAACAATTAGTGAGTGAGTTGGTACTTTTCGAGGAATGAAGCCTTGCACGTCCGACACCATTCCGTGAAGAGTGCAGCGTGGGCTGCCGCAGATAAATCCCACTGCTCATTTCCATTCTTGTCTCGGCAAAGCCTGGCGCTTCCCTCGCGTTTTCGTTGGAGGCTCCGTGTGCTGGAGCCCGGGGCAGTGCCGAGGGCGGGTAGCGCATCACTCCTGCGTCTCGGGTCAGCGGATCTCTCTCCCTGCCCCCTGGTGCTCAACCCGAGCGGGGAGTCTACGCTCCCATCTTCTCCCGAGGTCCCAGGGATCAGTCCCGCCGAGTATCTTTTCAACCTCTTTTATTCCGGTCGACTGAGGATCGATCATACATCACCGATTATCCTAGTGCCTCGCAAGCTCTCACCTGGGGTTGTTGTATCCCAAATAAAATTTCTAAGCAAGCATTTGCCTCCCAAATACAGATATAATATATTTTCACTGGCTTTGTTTTTAATGACTTCCATTGAATCGATGCGGCAAAGCTCTTTATCTTATAGTGTAATGTACAATGTGGCGTTGTACACATATGGTTTAGTTTTTTCCAACCCCCTGATTCCTGCGAGCTGGGCAGCTTTCAGCCGGGAAAGGCGTATTTACACATATTTGACTCCTTGCACATTCTAAATGGTAACGGTACAGGATGGTTTGGGAGATGGGTTTGGGCAGAGAGATTAAGCTAAGTCTAGGCAAATATACTTTTAAAGCTGATTCCGAAGAAGTGAGTGTATCCTTAAGACAGAGCTGAAAATGCCCTGGACATTTTTATTGCTGTTGCTGAAAATAGACTAAATACGGATTGATCAATTGTCGTGGCAAACGGATCAAGAATAAAAGTGAAGATCACTTGGGGGGGGGAATATCTATATGTAAAGGGGGAAAAAAGATAGAAGGAAGGTACGTGTAGAGCCTCTTACACGGGAGGATGCGTGCAGAGCCGGGAGTACTGTGGGCGTGGGTCTGGTGTGCAGCGCGTACCCTGCAGGGGTGAAGGCAGAGGGCAAGCGAAGGGGGGAAATTGTCTGGCAGCCTGCCCGCAGCCACCCCCAGGTACGGCCTCCTCGGAGCCCTGGTGGAGCTGGCGACTCCCTGAGGAGGAGTTTTTGGGAACCCCGCGGCCGACACAAATTGGCGCTGCCGGGTCCCTGCAGCCTTCCCCTCTTTCCTGGTCCCGGGAAAGCAGCGGGGCTGCCTAGACTCCCCGCGCCGCTCACGAAACTTGTCTCAGCTTGGAGTCTGCACCCAGGGGCTCTCCTGCCTCTCACGCCGCATGTGTCGCTGTGTGTATGTGTATGTGTGGGGAGCGTCCTCTGTGTGTGTGCGGAAGCGCTGGGCTGCCATGTCCGTGCCTGCTTTCTGTTTGAAGTAATCTAGATGTGTTGTCTCTGGTGTGTCCACAGGACCCGCTGGCAAAGCAGAGGGGGTGAGTATGAGCCCCTGGTTGTGACCCCTCTTTCTGCTGTGTCTCAGCTACCAGGCCGTCTAGTCTGGAGTGTGATTTTTATCTTCAGCTGAGGAAGAACAGTTTACTCCACGTTCTCCTTCTTCCTCTGAACTTGACAGGGAAGTGTAGGTGCAGTTTTGTTTCGATCAAAGAAATGCCTGCAAACGCGATGTATACTTCCATCAAAACAAATAAATCCGAATGAACTCCACTCTCAGAACTGTGCCACACCTTTCCAGGCTGAACTCAAACTCCTTTTCTAACTTGCAAAATCTGTTCGTGCCCCTGCCTGAGAGTCTGTCCGTCTATCTTCCTTTGGGGTTGACCTTTCTAGGAGAGGCAACCCAGGTCGGATTGTCAAGTATGTGTCCAGTCCTGTCCAGTTTGTTTGGGGTGAGTTTGCTTTCAACCCTCCTTTTCCCCCGAATTCGTTCTTATTTGAGTAATTAGACAAGGAAAGTCTCATCACCCTCCTGAGCACCTAGGGCTCCCAAACCAAAACCAAATCACAGTACTCAAAATTCAGAGGGTTTCTCTCAAGAAAGTTTATTTGTATTTATATACACGAATATATCCATAAAAAGCTTTCGAGCTGCGCCAGTGTGTAAACGAGGTGTCGACCCCGATTACATGAAAAGAGATAACATTGGTCTCCTAGGCATATTTGAAATAGGTTACCGTTTTAATGTGGGTTGGTTTGTTGTTTTGGAATCTTTTTCTCCGGAAATAAACATGAACTGATTTCTGAAATCGTTTTTCCCCCCGAGGTTTCCCGCTATTCTGTGATGTATCTGCCATTGCAAACAGGAGATGACTAATTTCTAAATATGGGTTCAGGGTTAGAGGACCAGAAGAGTTAATGCCTCCAACCCAGTTCTGTTTCTACACACACATGCTTTGGAATATGGGCGATGTGCTGACGAAAGGGTGCTCTCCGAAAGGATGAGCCTCTCGGCGTTTAGCCGGGAAACAGTCTAGGAGGGAAACTGCAGCTGCGGAGATCCCGACCCCGAAAAGTTTGTTCTGTAGCTCTTTTTTTTTATTATTTCTAGGGAGTGCCCGAAAACTGGAGGGGTCGAGCTCTTGCAGTTCCGCACGGGCTTACGGCCGCAAAGCTATAAAGCTCCCACGAGCTGGTGACACACCAGATTTTCACGCTTCGTGTGATGCCGCTGAGGTGTCTTTTCTCCAGGTTTTGGGGCTTGTGCGCCGTGACGGTGTCTCGGGGAGAGGGAAGTGTTTGCTAAATTTTGTTTTCCAATGCCGACGTTAAAACAAAAAGGTGGCTTTGAAGCGTCGCTTTTAAGCCGCGTCGTGCAGACCTGGAAACGAATTCGCCGGGGATCAGTCGTGAAACCTAAAGAGGGAATGGGGAGTCTGCAAATCTTTGCAGCCGCAAAGAGAATTAATCGCATAACACAGGCTAGACGGCGTCCGCCCGAGCCGTGAGTTTAAAAAATCAAAAGAGGGAGTAAAAACCCGATGCAAAAACCAGAGAAGATGCAGCTACAATAAAAACGGGTCAGTAAAGCCTACACTACACAGGCCGACCCACATGCCCGGTATCAGGGCGGAGGGGGAAGGTGTGACCCCGAGGTGTCACATCTGTCGGCCGGGCCGGGGTCCCCCGGGCAGGGGAGGCGGCGGGCGAGGCAGAGGCCACGAAGCGGAGCTGATTCGTTCAGTTCGACCGCGGGTGCAGCAGGCATGAGAGGGGAAGGATCGCCTGCAGACCTGCAGCTAAAGGCCCAGAGCCCCTGCCCCGGCCGTGCTCGGTTTTTTGGCTTCTGCTGACCCAGCTCGGCCTTTTTAGCTGGTGGACAGGAGATGCCTGGCTTCTCCTGCTTTTCCGAGAAGCGATTTCTCTTTCTCGGCTCTTTGGGTGATTCCTTCTCCCTCTTTGCTTTCTTACGTTTGTCCACTATCTTTAAAAACTTGGTGAAGGTTCTGTTCTCGGGGATCCAAATACATACATCTCCTGACAGGCAGAGTAGCAGTCGGATTTTCCCTTTCTCAGGAAACCGCCTTGCCAAAAGGGGTTTCTTCTCTGCTCCAAGTTCAAAGGCACAGAAGTAGTTAAGGGGGCAAAAGGGACAAGTGTGGGGGAGGCACCGGGTCAGGAGCGCAGGGTCGAGGCCATTAGAGCCTCCGCCTCTGCGGGCTTGCCCTTTACGGCCTCAGCATTTCGCTGCGGGCACCGTCCCCACGTATAGGACCGAGGGGCTTGAGGAACACCGGGGTGGAGAAGGGAAATATCTTTGTGCTTCTTTTTGGAAACGCTAAAGAGATGGCACTGAGGGCCACCGAGGCCAAAGGAGTGACCCCGTTGCCCCCGGAGAGCGGGGTTTGAGGAGAGCACAGTTTTCCCACTCACTCTGCAGCCTTCTTGGGATCCACGATCACTGGGGTACCGGGGTAGGCATATCCTACTAATAAACGGAATAATAATTTCTCTGCCGCTTCCGGTACCTGCTTCTCTCCGTCCACTACATCCCCTGTTAGCCCGAAGGTGTCAGCTGGTGAAATCTTCCCTCGCCGCTGCCCTCTACTCCTCTGAAAGTTATTGGGTTACACTCGGCTGCTGTTATACAAGGCATGTGCTGGGTTGTTAGAAACCTCTATAAAAGAATAAAGACTTAGTGGCAGCCCGCGCCTGAAATTCGTTTACCTACACGTTATAACAGTCCGCAGACGCCGTTTAGAAGCGACAGGATCCGGGCTTGTAGAAAGACGAGTCTCCCACTATTTCTATTTGATCGAAAGAAAACAGTGTAAGGTGTTTCCTGTCTACTTGAGATTTTGTGCCACACTTTAGGCAGGTTATTTCTTTGGAAAACAGCCATGGAGCGCATTGTCTTTATCTGATGCTTGAAAGACTGGGGAGGAGAGGAAGAAGAAAAATCATTGTTAAAAAACACTTTGAAGTTGTGCAACTGTTGCTGCTTCAGTTTTTTTCTCCAGTTTCCAGATGCACCAGAAATTGTTACTTTGATCTCACAAAGCAGCAATTTATATATTTTAATTTTTGAAAAAAATATGGTTCGGTAATTCAAAGCGTAATGGCAAACATGCCGGGGATGAGGTCATCGGGCCGCGCGGGGAGGCCCGGGAGGCGGGAGCGAGCGAGCGCCGAGAGCGCAGGAATGAGGCGGCGGGGAAGGACGGGGCTTTCTCTCCGGACGAGTCTGGTCGCCGGAACATCTGCTCAGGGCTTATCTTACATTACCGCTTATTCACAAGGGAGAAGTCTGCCAGTGCACAAGGGGCTGACTGAGCGTGCGGTGGGACCCTCCCTCCCTTTTGCCCGGAGTAGGCGGAGGGGCGCGATGCCACGGAGAGAGGCGCACACACGTTGGGTTGCAAGGAGCCCAGGAGCTATTAAAAATTGCGGCTGGAGCCCTGGCGGGGGCCAGGACACGGCTTGGCAAATAGTCGCGACCCAATTTCGTCAGAGCAGGAAGGAGATCATAGAACCATATAATATACTGAGCTGGAAGGGACCCGCAGGGATCATCGAAGTCCAATTCCTGGCCCTGCACACGGCCGCCCCATGAATCACACCATGTGCCTGACAATGTTGTCCAAACACATCTTGAACACTGTCAAGCTTGGTGCTGTGACCATTTCCCTGGGTAGACGGTTCCTGTCAGTGCCCAACCACCCTCTGGGTGAAGAAGTTTTTCCATATATCCAACCTAAATATACCCTGGCACAGCTTCAGGCCATTCTCTCGGGTCCTGTCACTGGTTACCACAGAGGAGAGATCAGTGTCTGCCTCTCCGACATATGAGAGCCCCCTGCTTTCACTGGTGCCTGGCCAGCCCTCTTTGAGTGTTCCTCAAAAATTAGTTACCCCATATAAGCCTCGTGTCTGTTGCAATGCTCCCAGCTCAGGGATACGATGCATAGGCTGGAGTTACCAAAGCCAGCCCGACCCGTTTCCTGGGCCCACAGAGGTGGCTCGCTCTCGTCTGCTCCCTCCTTGCCCGGAGAAGCCTGGACTGGCATACCTGTCCCCAGGGTCACGGCCACCGCCGGGCCCGTGGTGATGACAGGGACAGCTCTAAGATTGGCCGGACGGAAGCAGCAGGCTGACAGCTGCCTCCCTCGGGCCTCTCCCTCCCTGACCGAACCACAGCCACCTGCCTAATGGCTTGACTCCCGGGAGACACCCACCCGTGCGGAGGTCAGGAGTTTATTTTGCTAAGGAAAATCAAATGGGAGGAAGGGTAAGGGGAGTGTGTTTGTATGGTGTACCCAAGAGACGCTGATCCCATTACTCTCCCACTGAAAACACGGAATCAGCGGCTCTGACTGCTGGTTCTTGTCTTGCTGGGCAATCAGTGCCGCTGCTGCCTGGATTTTCCGTTCCAAAGATACCGACCTGGATCAGGCTGCCGACCCGATAGACCACGCAAAGTGTGAAGTGGCTCCCTTGGGAGCCCGTCATACCCAGTGGGAATGTTTGCAGAGCTCCTCGGGTGCCCACCCTGGAGGGAGCTCGACCCGAACTCTGCTTCTGCCTGGCGGCTCCCCGGTTGCATTGCGCGGAGGCTGCGCTCTTCTTTCTCAGCGCGGGTGGAAACAGTTTCGCAGCAGCCGCAGGGGAGCAGGATTTCGTTGTAAAGGCCGGCTGGACCCACGCGAGCCACTGGCAACAGAAAACTGTCTCTGATCCCGCTGATGCCAAGGGGCGAGACGGCTCCAGCCGCTGGTCGCTGGCGAGAGGGCCCAGGCAGCGGCTGAGACACGTCCCGCAGGGTGGCTCCCCGGGCTGGCGTATCACCGCCGGCGCTGCCCCGGCAGTCGAGGCTCCGTTGCTGCCGCAGTCCCCGCTCCCCTGCGTGGTGAGGGCTGCTCGCTGCCTCCCCCGCTGCGGGGAAGTGTGCGGGGAGAGCAACACACGCCAGAGGAAGGGCGAAGTGCCCGTAAGGGACAGGAGACCTGCCGGCTGACGGCCAGGCACAAGGCAGCCCCCATTGCAGCCTGCGGGCAGGGAAATCTGTGATCTTCAGGGCAGGAGACGGCCCCATACTGCTAGAAGTGGCCCTCCCCTGGGAAATGGGACCGAAGTGACTCGAAGGTGAGGTGGTGTAATCTGCCGACCGTTCAAAACCCTTATTTTTAAAAGGGAAGAAATACGGAGGGAGAAGGAAGAAGCGATAGAAATGAGGAGTAGCAGGGAGACATCAACAATCGTTGCCTATAGACCACATCAAAGCACTCCAGAGCAACAATGAAATGCCTTGAAATACCTCTTAATGCAATGTTTGCATTGGGCAAGTCCAAAGATGACGCCGAACTTGCCATCACAAGAGAAAGAAAGCAGCAGATGAGGTTTAACCAACATTTCTCTGAAACCCGACTATAGAGGAAGAAGAGGAAGGGAGAGATTTTTATAATCCTGAAGGGCAAGAGGAGAAACCACATCGACGCAGAGTGACTAAAATACGGCACGGCAGTATTACCAAGGCACAGGGGAATCTTAACAAATAGACCAATATGCCACAAAATATCTGTAAGGAAGACAACTTCCAGTCAGGATTGCTACGGAGGCACTTTTGACTCAGACACTATTGCTCGGCCTTGCTATTTTAGAAGAGGCCATACTTGTCCCCCTTGCGCCCCCATTCCCCGGGCGATATGAGGGGCATACACAGCCTGAGTTTTGTCCCGATAGTTGGAGGGCTTTTCTGGGTAGGACGCCTCTTGCACAGATGGTGAAGAAGAAAAACGGGGGCGAATGTGTGTGCTGGCAAGGGGAAAGCCTCCGGGTTCCGGTCAGTCTCTGCCAAGCAAGCAGTCACACTCAGATGAGCGCTTAATTGCTATTGTGTTTTTGTTTTCCAAAGGGAGAACTCCTATTCCCCGAGCACGGCTGCAGTGTGGCACAAGCTGGCTTTATCTGGTTGCTGTGCGGCCGCTCTCGTCATGCTGGCCCCGCCTGACTGCAGCCCAAACCCAGGAGTACCTATTTAGCCTCCTGCCACCCACGCACGAGAGAACGGCTGGATGCAGGCGACTGAAAACCCCTCTGCCCTGCATCGAGTCTCCCTCCCTCGCTGACTGCTCATTCCCGAGGAGATGAAGCCCTGATCTGTGCTGAATTGTCAGATCCCGCTCTCAATTTGCTTCGTTGCATTCCCCCGTGGGCGAGCTGCTGTCCCCTCTGAATTTGGCTCCCACACCTCACTCGCTGGCCGGCCGTGACAGGCAAGAGCCGACGCCTGCTGCCGGCACTGTCTTTCACTAAGCCGGAGCCCGTCGCAGCTGAGCTTTCCGTGCTGATTTCACACGGAACCTCCCGGTTGCTGCGCCCACGCCGGGCAACCTCGGGAAGTGCTGCCGGGGCTGCCTGCCCTAGGTCCGGCTGGCTGGAGGGCTCCACTCTTCCCTGCTGCGGAGATGTCTCTGCGGCTCGGCCCCTGCCGACAGGAGTTGGCTGCTGCCCACCGCCCGCCTCAAAATACTGTTCAGCGGGAGCCTGAAAGGCGGCATCGCAGCCCTCGGACTCCTCCTCCGAGTATGCCACACGCCACTCCTTGACCCGGGGCCACTCCGTGCCCACTGCGACAGGGACGCGCCGGGGCCGAGCCCAGGGCAGGGAGCGAGGCCTTGCGGCGGGGGAAGCACCGCACATGCTGCCAGGCTCGCTGCTGCGTGGTCGTGTCTGCCCAGGGGATGGAGAGAGAAGATAATTTCACTTGTATGAATCACGATAGAACGTGACCCTGACAGGAATGCGG
>VXBI01005874.1:110275-125014 GCA_013397375.1 Toxostoma redivivum | reverse complement strand
CGCCGGGTGGGGGGCGGGGGGGGGGGGGGGAGATATCTCTAGGCTTCTGCGGCTTTGCGGGGAATTAGCGGGTTGGGCTGTGGGGAGCCAAGAAAGCTGCGCTGAGGGAGGATAAAGGTTCAGCTGTATTGGGGGGTATCCCACGGCATAATCGCTCGTCGCCCTCCATTCGATTCCAAGTTTTCTATCTTCCAGGCAGGAGAAACCCCTGCGAGGATGCAGGTCACACGGAAAAAAAAAAAAAAAAACCGGGGACTACAGATACCAGGAGAAATTCCTCCCGCCAGCCCAAAATTTTGTCCTGAGAAAGCCCAGTCCCCGGCAGCTTTCTGGTTACTAGAAACTAATAAAAACAGTATTAGAAGCTAATAAGAGCTTGCTTAATAATAAATCTGGATGAATTCTGGGCGCGGAGCAAGAGCGGGTGAGGTTTGAGATGCAGAAAGAGAGCCCGGGCCGGAGTCCGGTGGGTCACGACCATTTTCGAGGGACTTGGAGCCGCGTGTCTGGCGTGCCTGCCTTACACAACAGTTATGTTTCACGTGGGTCAAAATAAGCCGTGTTTGAAGTTCCCGGGTTGTTCCACGAACATATCTTGTGAGGAGGCCGGGGATCACTCTCCTGCTTCTGTCGTGGTGCTTAACGTTAATAGCACGGGGGAAATATCCTCTGTTTTCCATAGTGGGAGGATTACATCCGGCGGCCACTATTTTTTTGAATAGTCCCATTAAGGTCTGCTTCGTTTTAGGTTCGGCCCTAAACGGGATTGTTTACAGTATAACACATCATATATGAGGTAGGGGAGCGCAGAGACGTCTTTTGATTCAAAGTGCCGGGCCTTGAAGAGAAAAAAAATATTCCCCTTATATTTATTTTTTGACCGATCACATATTGAAATGCTGTGCGCATTCCCGCTTTCCTTCCTGGAAAAGCGGGCTTTGGATCCCGTTTCGGTAACAAGGGGCCGGTTGTCCGCCTGCAGTGCCCCGTATGAGAATTACTGTGCCCCAGACCCACAGCGTTTTCAGGGGAACGTCATTTTCCCGGCATGTATAAAGCTTGGGGACAAGAGCGGGACAAGGAGCAGCGTGGCTGCCGGGTGGGTCCTGTCCGGACCCGGCGGAGAATAAAGCATGTTTGACTTCTCCCTCTCCTCCTCCCCGGCGGCAGCTCAGGCTGAGACTACTGCAGGGTACCACAGGCCCTGTGCCTCTAGATCTCTCCACTCATCGCACTCAGTCGTGTGGGAGCCGAGGGTTGCATTTAGGCTGGAAAAATAAACCAAGAAAAAGGAAACAAATCCCCAAACCTCAACTCCCTTAAACTATCCCAAATTATAATAGCAGCAATTATCTGTGAAGAAGAAGTTGTTCAACGCGCCACTGCAAAAATGCTGTTTGCTACCAGCTTTAAACTGATTTCTTATACTTTCCTGATGGAAAAATAGTCAGTCTCCCTGCAGAGAACAGTCATCTTTCAGACTAAAATCTCCCTGACGGGACTCGCACGTGGACTGCCCCACGCCTATCCTGGCCCAGCTTTTCCGGTGCTCCTTGTGGGATGATAAGGGAGGCATACACAGCCCGATCTGGGGTCGGAACCATAGTAGTGCTGAGCCACGGCAGAGCTGAGACCCTCGGCTCAGCTCCGGGAGATGCTTGACCAGTTACCTTCTCGGGACCAGCTCTTGTGCCCTGACTCTGATAGTGGATCTGGTTAAAGTTCTTGTCCTGGAGTTTGTCTAGATACAACCTTGCTGCCGGCTTTTCCCCGCTCCTCCCGAGGTCTCCTAATACTCTAGAATTCCAAAATTCCTTAAGAGTGGTTTATATATTGGGGAAAAAACCCCAAACCCAGCCAACAAACAAACAAAAAATCCACCCCAGACCTATGAGCCTCTTTGAAATCTCTCTTGGTCCTGTCTCTCCGGCTAACACCACTCCAGTGTACACCTCAAACAGGGGCAGAAAGAAGGAGGCCCCGAAGAAACCTCAGTGCGGATGCGGCCGGGGGAGCGCGCAGGGGGGCAGCGGAGCCCAGGAGCCCAGCTGCACCTTCTCCTCGGCGTCACCACCCCGTGTGAGAGACTTCGGCTGGCTTTGCCACCTCTTCTCGGGGATATGTGTGTGTGTGTGCAAGTAAGGTTGTCAGGAAGGTAACGTGACGGGTGGCATGGTTGATTGGACACCTCTGTCTCTCACTCTCGGAGCCGAGCGGTGCACAGGTTTGGGGTTTTTTTGGGGGGGTGGGGGGGATGGGGGAGAGGGTCAGCCCTGTTTTCTGATGGTCTTGCCAGTCTCTCCCCTCCTTGGAGGTGCTTCCTGCCTCTCGCCATCCGGGAGCTGCAGCCACGAGGATTCACCTGCCAGCAGAGACCTCAGCACAAGGCAGGGAGAAAATTTGCAGAAGAGGGAGGAAAAATAAATAACGTGCAAAAAAGCGGGCGGCAGGAGCAGCCAGGATTGGGTCCGGGGACCTCGTGGGTGTGAAGCCGAGTGTCCCGGGCGGGCGCGCCCCCAGGCTGTGCCCAAGGGCTGCAGTGCACAGGGAGCGCGGAGCAGACCAGCCCGCCCGTATGTGTCTGCGCGTTTCACGCAAGCAGAGAGAGCTGAAAGCTGCAAAAACTCCGCGAGCCTGCTGACAAGCAGGCAAAGCGGGTCTGTAGTCTGCAAATGAAGAGAGAGAGATCATCTAGTCCCCCGATTACCGTTCCGGGTTGTTCTGAAGTTTGGCGTGGTAAATACAAAATGCATGGCTTTTAATCCTGCCTGTGTTGTTCCAAGTCAGTAGCCGAGAAGGCAGAAGGGTCTCTAGCTGGGACTTTGGTCTTTGTTTGCGAGGGGAACCTGCTTTGTGTGAATTATTCATCATAATTGCCTGTTTCCAAACAGCTCCGCGGGGAGGCTCCGAAATGCAGTCAGGTCTTACTGGTGCCTGGAGAAAAGCGACGCCTGGAGCTGGTGGAAGTTCAGGGACAATTTTAAGTTCCCGATTCTCCTCCCCAGCGGGAACACTGGGGCCGGGATAGGGCTGAATGGAGAGGGAGGCCCGGGGACAAGGGGCATTTTGTTGCCTTGAGCCCAGGAAAGGTGCCGATACATTTCTGCTCTGCCTGATCTCCTTCTGCCGCCCCGAAAACAGGAGAGGCAAAAATAATATACATGCCGAAACAAACACGGGAGAAGTCCTGGTAAAATGGAGGGAAAGTAGAGGCTGTTTTTTATAGTCCAAGTGTATAATCGGATTTTTTTTTTCTGTCCTGATAGAAAGCAGATAAATTTAGGAAGGGAGAGCTAAGAGAATAATTACAGGGTGAAGGTAGTTAAATTTTATTTCGAGTCCCAAAGGCAAAACCTGACATTTTATTGCAAACATCTGGAAGGCTTAAGAGACTGGCATGGTGTTTGTTTAAACACTAATAGAGATTTTTATTCTGTAAAACACAAACAAAGCCCATTTAAAAACACTTGAGACTATAAATATCTTGCGGTGGTCCAATTCTCAAAGACTGAGAAAACCGGGGGAAGGGGAGGGGGAACGAATCGACAGCATAATAGGGGTATAATTATGAATTAGTTAATATATGCAACGATACCGTTTGTGCAGACCATAAAAATAAATTGCAGGCGTATTTTTTCCCCCAGTCATAATAACTGACCCCGCGCAGTACGGGAACATCACCTCGCTAGTGTTTCCAAGCGGCGACTTGTGCTTGCTTTGAACTTGCCTCTTACTAGATAGCCAGCCTTGAAATCTTCCGATCCGTTAAAAGGTAATCGGCGCTGTATTTAAGCCCAGTAAATCACTCGCTCACGATATCAGACAGCCTTCCACCCGCACCCACTGACTCGTTGTAACGTTGTTTTCAATTACTAACTTTTTAAAAAAGAGAAATAATAGTAAATCCACGGGCTAGATCTGGACGTAGTACCTTCGGAAAGGTTTTTCTTGCTGTGGAGCAGGGTTTGAAAGCGGCCCTGCCCCTGCAAACAGCACATCTGGACAGCACTCCCGCCCCGCAGCCGGCTCCCCTTATTTCTTTTTTTTCCCCAAATATTTCCATATATAAACAAATATTTTTCAGGCTGTCTCCGCAACAACTGGAAAGCAGAAGTGAATGATTTCTTTATAAACCCCGAGGCCTGGCCCTGCGACCCTTGCTCCTGACACTTTATTCCAGGGAGCAGTTTCCTGGATTTAATGGGAGCTACCCCTGCGAGTAAGAGTCTGGAATAAAGACCAGGCAAAGGGACGCATTAATCTCTGGCGGCCGGAGGTCGGAGTCGGATCTGAATCCAGATTAAGGCCAGGCCTCTGGTAGACTCGAGGTTTACACCGCTCGCCGCGGTGAGAGGGGACCCTGGCCTCGGTGCCGCTGCGACTGAGAGCAGCCCCGGGGTCCGGGTGCCGGCGGCGCAGAGCGGATGCGTTTTGCTCAGTCAGGTTTTGGTGCAAAGGCTCAACCGAAATCCCATCCCCCGGCTCTGGGTGAGCTCTCTCAGCGCAGGGGGCAGCGAACCCTGCGAGGGGACAGGGTTAGCTCTCTGTCCCCCCCGCCCCCCTAATCCCTCCCCTTTTCCCCGGCACGTCCAGTGGGGCCGCAAGGTCGCTGCAGGGTCTGCCCTCTCCCTCCGCTCGCACGGCGGAGCAGCAATGCCTTTGTGTTTACCGCTTTTGCACCACCCGGCGCGGACGGGCACAGGGAGGGTGAGCTGTCCTAAACCTTCCGAGCACCAGGATAGAGCCAGGGACGAGGGAGAGGAGCAGTCGTCGGGGCCGTGAATCCCCGCGATCCCGGGAGCTGTGTCCGAGTCCGCGGGGAGCTGCTCTGCCGCCCCTGGCAAAAGAGTCTGCTCCCTGGGGTTTGACAATTAGAGGCCGTATTGGCTTGGATACTGCGCTATGTTTCTTGTTGCTGCAGAGGCTGTGCTCGGCTGCCAGAGCCGGGCGCGGAGTGCTCGAGCACAGCTCGCAGACCTCGGGTGGCACAGGAAAGAGCCCCAAGGTAAGAGACCCAAAAGGGGTCGGGGCTGCTTTAAACTGTTCACCAGTAAAACCACACTTAGTGCTCTGTTAAACATCTTTCTGAGTTCTTACATCAGTTCCCGAAATGCGCTTAAATCTCCCTGCCTTTCCAGCATTGTTTCTTTTCACTAAAACGCTATAAATAATCGACTGTTTTCTTGGGCTCTTTTGCTAAAATCTCCCTCCAGCTTCTTTAAAAGCCTTCCTCAGTGCCTGCCTCCCAGACAAGTGTTTCCGAGGTTTTCGGAAAGAGGGAAAATAATTGTTTTGGTGGGGGTTTTGGGGGTATTTTTTGTTTGTTTGCTTTGGGGGTTTGTTTTGTTTTGTTTTGTTTTGTTTTGTTTTGTGACATTCCTTCTCCTGGGAAAAGACATACAGCTGGGACACCCGCTGGAAACACATGTGCCCTCCTCCGACTCCCTGCTCCCGCTGTCGGCTTCCTCCAATCCTGCCTCGGTCACCCCCTTCTTGTTGCTACTCCTGTCGGGCACGGCTTCCCGCGGAGCCGGGGAGAGGGCAGTGCCAGCGTGGGGAACACACGACATCCATCCCATGTGGCAGCGCAGCTGTGCCCGTCGCTGAGCCCTCAGAGAGTGACCTGTCAAGGAGGTGTACTGGAAGAGAGGGGGAAGGAGCGATGGGGAGGGGGATGAGGGGTGTAGGGCGGGTGATGGAGACGTACAAAACCTACTTTTCGGCCTAGATAACAGAGTTTCGCTTTTCCGGGATTTGTCGAAGAAATGGCTTCTTTCCCGCTTTTCATCAGAAATCCGTTTCCGTGCATGGGAACGCCGGCGGGCTATTGACAGTCGGCGCTTTAAGCCGGGGAGAGAGGGCTGAAGCGCTCCGCCGTGGATTCACTCTAGGAGCAAAAGGAAGTGTCTTTCCCCCTTCACCCCCACATCTCCCCTTTCACTTGTTTCTAGCCCCAAAGAAAAAAAAAACTGTCTATGAAAAATTTGCCCTAAGCAGCTCTGCACCTTCGGGGAGCAGCTGAGAAACTATGGACAAATATAATCCCTTCCTGAAAATTTGTGTATCTCCTTGCCTGCTTTTCTAGCGCAGCTTGGTCCGGACTAATCTTCTATCGTACTTTATAATTATTTATATTGTATTTAGAACTTGTATCGAATTAATCCCCCACAGCTTTCCCCGGTGTATTTTCTGTGTACAAAGTTTCACTAGACTTCACCTATTTTTCCGGGGTCCCATCGGCTAAAGAAAACATACACTTCTGTTACCTTCTCAGAAGCAGCCCTTCCTGCTTTTCACTGCGAGCCGCCCCGCTCCACGCGTGACCGAGGGGCGTGGGAGCAGCTGCAGACCCGCCTCAGCCGGGAGGATGTCAGGGCAGGGTGAACAAGAGAGCAGAAATGAAATGCTGAATATTATCCAGGCAACCAGCCGGGTTATGTACCTAGAGGCTTTGTTTTCGCCGTAGCTAGAGTGACAAAAAGAAGCGGGAAAGGGGGAAAAAATGTTTTTGTTTAGATGAAAAACCCTTCCCAAACAGAAGGCGCTCCCTATGCCCGGGAGTGTCTGGGTCTCCCAGCCAGTCCACGCGGCCCGCTCAGCCCCGCCGCTCCACGGACACGTATAGTTTTGAAGTGAAATTTCAACCCTCTCGGGGCTTTGCTTCTGCTTCTGCCAAACACCGAGGGCAAGTAATACATGGCATAAATGAAGTTTTAAAAACACCCCGTCATCCGGCACCGCTGGGTGGTAAAGCACCTCTCGGGTACTTTGCGTGGGGATTAGCCAGCAGTAGCGTTTGGGAAACCTGGGTGCGGCGGAGAGAAGTGCGGGAGTTGTTACCTCTCGGTGCTCAGAATTATGGGTTTCCTACTGGCTCCCCGTTCTTCAAACAGTTAATTCTCCCGGCCGGTGTTCCAGGACTCAGATGGCCAAAATTCCTCTCCCTCAAGCCCGAGTCCCCCTCCCCTCCCTATTGGGTCACAGCTTTTGGGTCTCTCCCGAGCTCTCCTTCCTATTGGCCGGGGATTTTTTTTCCTTNCTGCGGAGTATCTGTAGCCTCATGTAGTGCCTTCAGGAGACTGAGGGCTGGTTCTTCTGGGGGTGCAGCTGGGGAGGGGTGGGGGGGGAGAAAGAGGCAAGAGGCTCTGCCTCTGGTCCCCGAGCTGTGTGCTCCCAGCCACTGGTCGCTCCTCTGCCCGAGAGTCTGGGCTGGGGGATAAGATGAGTGAGAGGCGAAGATCGGCGGTGGCCCTCAGCTCCCGAGCGCACGCTTTCTCGGTAGAAGCCTTGATCGGGACAAATAAAAAGAGGAAACTGCGAGACTGGGAGGACAAGGGGCTGGATTTGTCCATGGAAAGCCTCAGCCCTAATGGCCAGCTGGGGGACAATGAAGATCCGACTCAATGCCTGGACCTCAACCCCGGTTAGTGAGACTCCTTTCTCTTCGGGACCCCCCCATTCCTGCCCCTCTCCCTCCCAGCCTCTCACCCTTAGCCCTGCCGGGATCTGCCCGCCGGGCACAGCGTCCCGGAAAGCATTCGGGACTGGGAGTACAGAAAAAAAGAAGCGGGAATTTTGCTGAGATCTCTTTTGTTGTTGTTGTTGTTTCTGTCGGGTTTGTTTTGGTTTTTTTTTTGTTTGTTTGTTTTTACAGTTTACGGGGACTTTCTCTTACTCGCTGTGTCTCTTCCCCCCCCCAATAGCTCCATGATCTCCCGCGAGGGACGGCGTGCCCCCTCTGCTTCCTTTTTATCCCTCTCTCCTTTTACTCCCTCCGTGCCTGTCGATCGCGATAGTCCTTCCCGGCTGTCTCGGGACACGCATTTTCACGGGTTTTGTTTTTCTCCAGTGTTTGCCGAGCCCCACAAGTGGAGTTGCCCGGTGGGTCGGGGGCAAAGAAGTGGGGTGCCAGATGCACCCCTCTCCTCTTTTCAGAGTCACCGGCCACCCCCCGTGTCCTCCCGGCGGAGACAGTGCCGCCCTAAGCGGAGGTTTCGGTGGAGGAGGAGGATATGGGCATCCAGGATCAGCGCTGCTCTGGGGCGAGGGTCGCCGGCTCCTCGGAGCAATGGGGAGCCGCTCTATACCCCCGCAGCTCGGGATCCTTCTCCCAGGAGTGGACCCGCTAGGTTCCGGACGGCGCGGCCTCGCTCCGCTCCCGGGACTCAGCGCAAAGCCGCGGCTGAGGCTCGGTGGGATACGGACGGGGACCTACCCTCACTGGAGGGAAAATGCTCCCGGCAGGGAAAAGGACCTCAGCGAGTAAGGGGCACTGCTAGTAGTCCAGGCCCGCTCCCGAGCCTGGCTCCTCCCGGGAGCCGCGGCGTATGGAGCAGCACCGGGCCCGCGGCCGCAAAGCCGGCGGGACCGGGCTGGGGGAGAGGGAGCACAACACTTCCCTCCGGGTGTCTGTACTTTACATTTCAAACTCTCGTTTGTTTGTTTTTTATTTAAAAGGGATCCAGTAGCTCGCAGCTATCATTTGGCTCTAGCCAAACCCTCGGTCTCCTCTTGTCCCCCGGCCGTTTCTCTCCGGCCTAAAACGACGGTTCCGCAAACGCAGCCGCGGATCCGCGACGATCCCGAGGGTGAAAACGCTCCGGACCTCGTTCCCCGAGCTCTCCCTGCGCCCTTCTCGCCGTCCCCACGTCCCGCTCCCCAGGGCCTTAACAAGGGATGGAGGGAGCCGTCCCCCTCTGAAAGTTACAGTGTGGGGAGAAAGTGAATTTTAGGTGATTTCTCTTTACTTTTAATGTTCGGATGGGGCAAAAAGGTCAAACGATTTATCAGAGCAGCCCCTAAGAAAAAGGGCAGAAATATCCTCTACTCTTGCCAAGTCCATTTCGCTGCACTTGGAACAGCAAACACCTTTTAAAATTTGTTTTTATTTATTTTGCGTGACGTTCCCTAAGCTATCAATTGGCACAAGCTGCCCAAAACTCAGAGTAAAAAAACCCAGGCTAACAAAACAAAACAAAAACGAAAAAAAAAAAGGGGGGGGGAAGAGAAAGAATTTTAGATCGAGGGATCTAAAATATTTGCCGTAAAAAATTTATTTAAAGTATTTTTGAAGGGAGCTAAAGATCATGAAGACCTCGCCCCTCTAGCCCTCAAGGAACCGCATTTCAATTTGCTTTACAACAAACAACAGCAGCCTTTCCTGGTGCGGATCCTAAGGAGAAGTAGGTAAAATCTGCACTAGGATCGTCTCTCTCAGCGGAGGGAACGAGCATAAAGGAGAGAGGACAGCAGCAATCAATCAGTCAAAAAGTAGCCTACCGTTTCATAGGCTCCCCCGCTAAAAAGAGTAAATACGCGACCAGAGACAAAAATCCGCTTTCTAATAACAGCGTATATGTGCACCAGTCAATTTTTTTAAAAACCTTTTTTTTTTTAAACCGTTTCTCATAAATTTTTAGCCGCAATGGGATATATTTTTGCACCGTCTAAAAGTTTAACTTGCCTATTTCTCAGCGAATTCGAATTGGAAATTTGGAAAGCTCTCCGTGCGCCAAATTGGAGAGCGGAAGAGAATGGCTGCTAATGCCTGAAACCTCAGAAAGTAAACGTGATGTTTTTCATAAAGCAAAGGAAATCAAGAACAGTTTGAGAAATAATTTTTAGGAGGTTGATAGACTTTAAATAAAGTCCTCGACTGTAATTTGCGCAGTCACTTCATTAAACCTAATTCCTCCGCGGTGTACTTTTGCTGCTGGGTGAAAATTGATTAGCAGCTCTGTAATGACCACCAAATTCCATCTTTACAAGACCTAATTAAGAACAAACTTTGCACCTAACGTATTTTAAACTCGCCAAATCTCCAGCGATATAGGAAAAAAAAAAAGAAATTAGAAAAGGGAATTTTTATAGCGTCCCAAAGGTTCAATGCTCAAAGCCGCTGCCCCCGAGTAGCGACGGGCTGTTCTTTCTGCTGGCGGTATTGCTGGTACAGGGATGCTTGCGGAGAGGCCACAAGTCGTACAGTACGAGCTGGGAAATTCTGTCTTGATTTTCGTGGGATAACCTAAATCGGTCTAACCCCATTTATAGATCTTTTCACCTAAATTGCCTCCATTTCAGCGCGGGAGGGCCTGAAAACCAGTGCGGGGAGCTAAATGCGACCACGAGTAGAGTAAGGCTTCGCTGTCCTTTTCCCAGATCTTTTGCGTGCAGGCGGATGTGAGGATTTCTCTCTCAAGCGCGGGATACGTCCTCCGGCGGGGGTGAGAGGAGGCGGCGTGGCCGCCCCGCTTCACTCCCCGCCTCGGTGCGGATCTGGGCTGGACGTGAATAAACCACAGCCTGGGAGGCAGCGCTACTTGTTTTCCCCGTTTGGGCGGAATCCCTGACCCCTTACGTGCCATCTTACAGCCGTGCCCAAACTCTTCGGTGACGATATTGGCGAGACCGAGTCTCCCCGAGAGACCTCCTCTCCCTCCAGGGCCGCATCTTCCTGGGAGAAGCGGGGTGGCAGGCTAGGAGGTGCCTAGGTGCACAGGGTCGGGCTGTGGCGTGGGCAAAGGTGAGAAAAATAAGCGGATAAATCCCCTAGGTTTGTAAAAAAACATCTCCCGAGCATCCGAGTTATTTATGTCTCAGCCACGAATTTTGTCGCCAGAATTAATGTGCTTTTTTTACGAGACTCATTTAAAAGGGGGATAAATCTGGATTTTAATCATGTGTGGGTTCATCCACGAAGCCATGAAAAGGAATTCGGGATTACAGCGGCTCTCATCTTCTCTCCCCCACGCCGTGCACTCGGGTGCGCCGCGCGTGGGGCCGGGGGAGTCAGAGCTCGCCCAGGGGCTCCGGGAAACCTCCTCTACTGCTGCGCCGCCCACGGGCGCGCATCCTGCCCCGGCACTCCGTTCTCGCTGCCGACAGGCCAAAGGAGGAGGAGGAGAAGCGTGGCGGGATGCCCCTCCGTCCCCTTGGCAGGTTCGGTTTCAGAGGGCAGGAAAACAATGGGCTCGGATGTCTTCTGGCTATTTATAGATTTAACCTGAGCAGCAGAAAGGTCACGGGGGCCCCAAGCGTTGCCTCCTTGATGTATATATTATTTACCGTCGTTTATGGTGGTGGCATTCTTCGGCCCGTCCCTTTGCCTCCCCAAGGGCGCAGGGACAGACCGAGACAGAGCCGAGCGCGGCTCCTTTCCTCGTCGAAAGTTTGACTTTTTTGGCTTTTTGGAGAGGGTGGGTGGAAACGAGGACGCGTCTGCCTTCACAAAAATGCGGCTGCTCCTTCAGGCGGTCAGTGTCTCTTCATGGCGAGACGAGCGCAGAGGCTTCAGAGGCAGAACAAAAAGGTGCGGCGGCTAAATAGACTTTTTCGGCTTTGGGGCCATCCTTTTCCTCATGAAGAAATACACAAGCGATTTTGTAAACGAATTTTACTGCCAGTGTAGTCCTTGTATCACACGTCCATCCCATCGGTATTTTTGGTTGCATATACTAAAAGTGCACCTACCAGTTAAAAAAAATCCCAGCCACTCGAAAACAAACAACCCCCAAACAACAAATTAAACAGAAGAAAACATGCCATTTTTGAGAGTTTAATTATTCGTTCCTTATGTTTATCTGAATCTACACTGGCGAACTACTGCGAGCCTCTGCAAAGACATAAAAAAACACGACACACATTTTAAGACAATGTGTTTATTACTTATGCTTATCCTTAAGATTAATATCCGGGAGTTTGACAAAACCTTCAGTGGCTGACAAGAGTAAAACCTTCAGCTCTTTTAGCGCCTCTTGTTGTTCTCCTGTGTCTCCCGGGAGTTTGCGTCGATGTTCATCCCAAACTCGCTCCGCCGCCGCGGGATTCCTGCTCCTCCTTGTCCACGGGCAAACCCCCTAAGCCGGCGGGGGTGCGGGAGCCACGCAGCCCGCCCACCCTCTGGAGAGGGTTCCGGAGATTTTAAGAGCAGGAGAAAATGCGATAGACTTCTTTTTTTTTTTTTTTTTTTTTTTTATTNTTTTTTTTTTTTTCCTAAATGCCCTTGCTTCTGAATGCTTATATTGATGAAGTCCGTTCTTTGAGCAGTGGCTGTTAAACCCGTGAAGAGGGAGTGACTTAATTCAGTTTCTCACTTCAGCTTTTGTTTGAATGCTCGGTGGATGGGGCTAGGATTTCAAGAGCTGGCAGAGCAATTTTTCTCGTCTCTTTCCCAAGGTAGAGCAGATTGGCGTACATCGTCCTTTGCATGTTCCTTGAGGCTCGTAGATGAGCAGTGCTTATATCAACGAGATATAAGACAGAGTGTCTGCTTTGCCTTTGCCTTGGGACTGGGCATTATTGATGAGAAGTCTTTCTAACAAATTTGTGTTTGACTGGAATTGTATGAATTCGTTTCACCTGTTGGATCACCAGTTTGCCTCTTTAAGATGGGATACAGCGCTCAGATCCATTGCTCCTTTGTGTACACGATGGAAGGAAACACGAAAACTGGCCCATCCCAATACCTCTGTTTCCCCCATATCTCAGCAGCAGAGCTAATGCTCTCGTCTTTCCCAGAGGAGACAATTGCAGGAGGCAGATGGAGTTGTCCAGAGGAGAGCCAGGAGAGCCAAGTCCTGTGAGGGGCTCGGGAAAGGGTTGCCTTAGTTGGGTTCATATACCTCTGACCTTGGAGCCCGAGGAGACAGAGCGAGAAGGATTTGTTCCTGTGATAATATGCGTCTTACTGAATTTGGGAACTCCTGCTGCTGGGTTTGTGAAACTCCTCCTGCAGAGAGGTGAATTATTCACTCTGTATTAAGAGGGCAGGTAATAAAATAATAGAGGCAAACCTTAAAGAACAGCAGAGCATTAGAAAAAATGCAATGCGTCAAACAATTTCTTCCTTTCTTTTATATATATTTTAAATCGGCAGCATTTTTTTATTTCATCTGCTGGTAACGGGAAAGTTGCTGTTTCAAAAGATGTTTCTTGTCTTTGACAAGAACTTTGGGAGAATCCAAAAAGCTTCTGTTACAAGCAAAAGTCAAGTAATTACTTACGAACCATCAATCACTTCTCCCTCCTCCCATTTGGGACTGAGCACTTATATCAAATATCAGCCCAGCTAGCCTCTCCTCAGGCAGAAGTGTCCTGCTTTATCTGTATCTGTTTTTAAAGAATACTGATGCTTTTTTCAGATGGATAAGTTGAAAGATGCCTTCCAAGAAAGCTGCATTCAGGAAAGAGCATTTACATTGTTTTACAACACAGTTAGTACCATTTGAGTCACTTCTATTCACACAGATGACGGTTCCTATTGTAATCCGTTGGATTCCTGAATGAATTTTTGCTTGCAGTCTTAGGTCTTCAAAGATCAAAATGTCTTTTTTTTTTTTCTTTTTTTTTAATATTTCTTTTTCCTGCCTTCTGATTTAGATTAATAAGGTTACAATAGCTTAAACAATGCATTAAAACCAGTCTGAGAGTATTGGAAAAATTCCTGAATATATTGAGACAGGATCAAATGGCATTTACATTTACTTTTTTGTAAAATCAGTAAAATCTGTTCAGGTGTGATTTAAATCACCCCAAGTGTCCATAATCAGATCTGTAGTTTATACTGGTGATGTAAAATCAAATTCAGTGAAAGAAACTTAAATTTTCTAAACCTGACAATGTTTCATAGATCAACAGAGTTTCCCAGAGAGGTTAAGTGTGCTAGTGCCCATTGATGGAGTTACAGGAACTTGTGCTAAGTCTTAGTTCTCTGACATCTTCTTAAATAGTGCAATTACTTGGCAGGAATGGGATGGGACCTTCTGTGTAAATCCTGACAGAAAAGGCATCGTGGGTATACATACATATGGGCAGTGTCTGTCAGCAGGGAGCTGTGTGGCTGCTTTGGGAAGAGCAGCAGTAGGCACCTGGGTGTAGGAAAATGCAGGCAAGTCGGGTCTTCCCAGTTCTCCAGTTCCTAATGTTGACCAGAGCAGCTCTGTATAGCAGGACATAGAAAGATTTTGCTTCTATAGCTTTTTATTCAAACTGCAGTTTCCTCAGAGAGTATCGTGCAGCAATGCTGAGACATTTTTTTTTTCCAGAGGGGGAAAAAAAACCAGGGGTGTAGCTTTCTGCTGCTTATTTCCAGTATCATTGAAAATAGGTTACAACTGCAACCTTTACACCTGCGAAACATCTGCTGTCTCAAAATACAAGGCCATTGCATTTCCTGTGTTAAAAGCTGTAGTGTGATCTGGTGAGAAGTGCTAGGGAGAGATAACATAATGGTATGGTAAAATTAAATTGAAATATCTTTGAAAGCAGATTGAGAATTTTGAAACTGAGAAGAAATGGGTGTCGATTGAAATTCTAGTAGCAACTTACGTCCTGGGTGCATCTTTTAATTGCATATTTTTCAAGGTCAGAAAACAATGAATCAGTAAGTCAATCCCAGAAGTGATAAAAGCACTTGTTGCAATAATATTTACAGTAATATTTTCATATACCCTTTGCTTAATTGAGCTATTGATCTGAGAATATTGTGAAGATGGTGAAAGGATTGTCTGAGTCAGACCCCTGTGACAGTGGGCTCTTCACTGTTGGCTGTGTACTTGCAAATGCAGCCTTGCAGCTGTTAGAGGGAAGGATTCACCTAGTGAGTGGCTTAGGCCAGCACATACTGATTCACAGCAATGGTGGAAATCCGAGGAGGATTTTCATTTTGGGACTCAGCAGAAAAAAAGCGAAGAATGTGGGGATTCACTTAGATTTAGCTTAGTAAATGCTTTCTTTTTTTTT
>VXBI01005874.1:0-110230 GCA_013397375.1 Toxostoma redivivum | reverse complement strand
TTTTTTTTTTTTTAATTACTTTATGGAAAATTAGGAAAGCTTAGGGTTTGGCCAGTCTTTAAGTATTTATTTTTGTATCATCAAATCATCAAACTACCTAAGGTTTTGAAGTTGTGTAACCATTTTAGAAATAGATCCCAAACTTCCTTGTTTCAATTAATTAAAAAGTAGTTTTAAAATAGAGAATAGAATGAATTAGCAAATAAAGAATAAGGCATTTTTATTTATATAATACTCAAATCAAGCATTTGGACACTCAAAACTGCTTCCCATTTTTTCTTTTTCTAAAAGTCAAAGCTCTTTGGCAAATTCTGCAAGATTTCATAAAGTTTCATTTCTTCTAAGCTGGATTTTCTTGGTTAATCATTACATATACATATACATATACATATACATATACATATACATATACATATACATATACATATACATAAGAAGTTCAGCTAAACTCTTGCATGATAGAACTCAGTTCCTCTCATAGTGGATGGCTTCACTTCACTGCCACTGCACCTGTTTATTCTTCTCAAGGCTTTTGCTTTTTGGAAAAGAAATCTTCCAGTATTGTTAAATAGACATTTCTAACTATGTCCACATGTGTAGCTCTTGAAAAGGAGCTTGGGAAGAAATTATTGCAAACCACCTTTGAAAGAACCAATTTAAAGTTTCTAAAGAGTACTTAACCAACTGGTTAAAAGCTGACACAAATCATATTAATAATCAGCACATTTATATGAATGAAGCCACAGCAAAAATTGTTTTAAAATCAGTGGGCCAGAGCACACAGAATAGTTATGAATGACTTACAGTTCTTTGACTTTGCTCAGGGGCTGGATGCACTCTTGGCTAACACTGACATTTTTCCATGACCAATGAATTAACAAATGCGAGCTTCAGTTTTTAGGAGATTCAGGAAATAGAGAACTCCCTGATCAGAAATCTCCCCCAAAACCAAGGAGAAAATTTAAGACATTGAAGAGTCTTTGCTTTTAATAAGAGTGAAGAACTGTGCATCACAGACTTCTTAAGAAGCTGCACTAGTAATAGCAATATCCCTAAATAAGATATCAGAAGTGCTGCTTTCTTGTGATACCAGCATCTGTGTGGATGCCTATGCAGAGAAAATAATTCCAATGAGAACATATGTTTAGAAATGTATGGTGTATATGATGTGTAGGTTAGGGAGGCTTTAAAAATAGGTTCTTCTTGGTTTACCCCTGAAATTCCTGCAGATCAGTTCTTTAAGTCTGAGTTTAGTGAGGAAGAAGGAAACTTGGGAATAGATGGAGATTCACAGATTTTTTTCTTTTTTCACCTAATCGCCACTGGATTTTCCTCAATCCTGCTCTGAGGATCCTGTTGAAATGTCAATTATTTAATATTCATAGGTGTTATTGTAAACACATTTAATGACTTTTGCAAGAATCACTTTATTTGATGAAGAAATTATCCTAGTTCTGCCCTGACAGCACCCTCTTTCAGCTTTGCACTTTACACAGAAAAAATGCAAATGCATTTTAATTGTGCTTTAAGCATCCTTTCTCACCAGGGTGAAAAAATAGTGGAAGAAGACCTGTTGAGTATTCCCTTATTCCTCTCAGACTTAAGGGAAATATTCCCACTGGCTTTTTAAAAAGCGAACTTCAGCCTTCAGGTTGTGCTGGAATCTGCTGCTGCCTTAACTTGTCATTAAATACCATGCAAGAATTGGGACAGGCAATACTAAATTTTCAGTTGATGTATCCTAGAATGAAAGCTGTGTGGGTCCACTGCTAAAGGAGGGCCTGATTCTTTGACATGCCAAGTGTCTGCACTTCAGAGGACTATATGGTGCTCATTTTCAAGGGTGCAACTTCTGCGACCTTATTTTAGTGGTATTAAGAATGTGTAATCTCTGTGGAGATCTTAACCTCTCCCTTGATTTCTGCTCTGAGATACCCTAACCAGGCTGCGATGGCCAGAAAGTAGGCTCCTCCTCAGCACAACAGTAGGGATTGGAATAATTCTGGGGGGGATTCCCTTTTCTTCTGCTTCCATACCATATCAGTCTGTAGGAGTTAAATAATCATGACAGTGAGGTTAATACCCGGGTGATCATTTTATCTACAGCTGGATGATGTTTGCTCTTCAGACAAATGCCTGATAGTGTGTAAACAGTCAGGTTGGATCAGATGCAGGTTTCTGGATTGTGCCCATCTTTGCAATTTCTAAGTGCTCCTGCCGTTTAATTGTAATACAATAATACAGTAATTGTAATACAATAATACAGTGCTCCATACAAGGCAATGAGGCTGTTATTTTTACACTGAGAAGTTATTTTTTGCTTCATAAAGCTTAATCTTTTTATGCCAGAAGATTGTAGCAAGCTAGAAAATACAGAATTCAGCCCACGACTGTGGGTGCTTAATGGTTTTTATTTTGCTCTGGAATTTAAAAGATAAACAGAAGATTTATTATCATAGGATTTGGGGGTTTCCTGTGTCAAGCTCTTTGGAGCAAATAAAAAAAAGTCTTCATTTATCATCAAACAAGCCTAGCAAAGTCTCCATTTGCCTAGTGGCAAGGCAGTCACATTATTCACTTCAATGCTTGGGAGTGTTAGCCACATAAACTGTAACATCAGAACGCTGTTATGCAGGTCCCTGCAATGCTGATGGAGCAGTAGAAAGCCCACACTGCCCCATTAGAGACTCCTTGGATTATTCTGTACAGTGCAATTCTGTTTACTCCATAACTCAGGAAATTGTGCCTGAGCAGGGTAGCTCTGGAAATGCCTAGCAGTGTGCCATTACAGAAATGGACAATAATTAATAGCTTTTGTGAAAATATAACCGTATAATGCAACTTCTGGAAAAAAAAGAAAAAAGCCACCTCAGTCTGCTTCTCAGAATGAAAGATTCAATTGTGAATTGGCTGGTTACTAAGAACATTTCAAGGCTGTTTGCTCAAGTTACATTAAGGTGCTGAGCATCATTTATCCAGGGTAATGCTGGAATAATTGATTTAGAAAAAAATGAAAAGAGGTTGGATTGAGTACATACAGGGCACATAAGAAAGTAATCCAGTATGGTTACAGCCTTCCACAGAAAAGCAGTTCAGCCCCAAAGGGAAGGGGAAAATGTCTGGGGCATTTTTCGCTTCTGTTCTGTTGCAGTGTCAGATGCCCTGCTCCTGGTTGTGCTCTCAGACAACTGCAGGACTGGAATGTCTGTAGGCTTCTGTAGGTGCTGACTTGTCCTTGGGCTGAGAAATGGTAGAAAAATAGCAAATCAAGAATAACAGTGCTGTAGCCTGGATGAGGACTGGGTGTCCTGAATCCTTCTGAGAGGCTCACTTGGCTGGGACAAGGGATGCAATGCACCAGGGAATGAACTGAGTCACCATTGTGTTCATGTTGAGTCACAGGCGGACATTATCCTCCTAGGAATGAAATGATGGTGAAATCAGGAAGATATGAGTTAATAGTGGCTAAGGAGTAGAAAACCAGAAAATTGATAGAAAACCAGAGAGAGAGAGATCACTATTGGGAAGGAAGAGGAGAATGAGGTGGGAAAGGGAGTGGTTCAGGGCTTCATTTCCTACTCACCAGCTGGTCTCAGCATGAGAAGAAATTAGAAACTATTTTCAGACTTTCTCCCTGCATCTGGGCACCTTCCTGTGTTGTTTCTATTTTTTTTCCCAGAATAATGAATAGCATGGCTCCTATACATGAAATACACTATTAAAAATGGTTTCTGAAAACAACTTAGGACCTTATATGAGTAAGTGCAATAATTTGGTGAAGTTTAGATATGTAAGAGAAGAAAGGGAAGACCGCTCAGTTTAGCAGAAGCTTTCATAAAAAGAGCAGGGTTTCTTCCCATGGTCTTTGTTCTCCATGGTTTAATGGAAAAAAAGTTAGGAGTTTCAGGAAAAGTTTAAAAGACTCTTCTAGAGGAAATATTTTCTCTTACAGTCAGCTCCACAGGAGTTTTTAGAATAATATTTAAAATCCCCTTTGCAACTTTGGCTACTTTATTTGGGTCTTTGGCCTTTCTATAATCAATAGATGTTACACATGGAGTTCAGTCTATTTTATTGTGTAGTTTCATTGGCTGAACATTATGGATTTTCATTGAATGTAAACATCATATATTTCAGTGATTTATAGCATTAATATCTAAATTATCACTATACAGAAGATTTTTATGTTCCAGAGAGACTGTTGGACATTATAATTGCAACGAGTGTAGTTATTTATTCTATAGGTATTCCTAGAGGCAATTTCTAGTTGTTAATTAAATTATGCATAACATATTTCATATTGATAAGGTCATAATTATACTCAATTTATAATAATCAGGTACTTCAGATATTTTAGTCATCCCCTTCTACTCAAAATTTGTACTTGTTATATTGTTTATTTATGTGTTTTTCCTTGGGGCATGGCTGGAAAGAAGAGGGACCTGCTTTTCTGCACAGCAGTAAAAGTTTTTTGAAATGCCATTCTGGCTAGGACCCTGAACATAAATGAAGAATTATGAATAGTAGTGATGGTTTCTTGCTGCAATTATTTGCAGTTGAATGAGAATACGTGTTTGTGAACTAACTCTCAACCATTTTATTTGTGAATATTCAAAGAATTACTGAGTATTCATGATGATGCTTGACAGTTATGAGTTAAAGTATAAATAACTACGTCTCAGATAGTTGCTATTTGCTGTACCATGTACAAAGATGCTTGTTGTGCAGACAAATAGGAAGAAAAAGCTTATTATTATGGTCATCTGATGAAGTGTTTAATATTTATTTTGCATTTTTTCCTGAAAATTAAACATTTCTTTTTTAGTCTTCTCCCTGCCACCCTGCCCCATTTCTGCTACCTTTTTTTCTTTATTTCAAGTTCACAGTTTTATTATTTTTGACCTGTCTAAGTCGTGACTTTTCTCCCGTAAGTCAGGGTGTTTGTCCAACTTTGTTTCTAAAGCAGGAGATGATTCATTGTTAGCATTTGGCTCTTTGCACATACTTTGACTGGTGACTCCTGGTGACAACCCAGTGCTGTCCTTTGCTCACATTTAACAGCACAGCAGAGCACCAGTTCACATCCAGGGCCTCAGGACATTGCAGCTATACAAAGAGTAATATTTTGAAGGTATTGCTGATAAGTCACCCTCCTTTATTAAGACAACATTCACACCAACTCTTTGCACTGTGGCTGTGGCTAAATTTTTTCCCGTGTACTTACTAAGATGTGATCTTCCTTGCATATGCCAGAATTGCAATCTTGAGCAGAACAGGCCAAATGCTCCTAACTCTTCCCTGATGTCTCTGTCATGAGGGGACTTCAACCAGAATTTGTCATTATTTTACTTTTAGTCTGAGTCTGATAAAATTTAAAACTGAATTCAAAAGAATGGTTGATGATATTTAAGTAGGAAATCAAATCTCGGTACAGAGAAAACCCTAAATAGAATGAAGAAATAATAAAAGTAGAGTTTTGTGAAATAGAACAAAGGTCTTGAGGTTTTGTTTTGTTTTTTGTTTTGTTTCAGTGCACAATGCACAATTACAGGTGAGATATCCATTCATAAAAGGATATTTTGTGGGAAAAAAACCCCTAGAAATTCCTGAACTATGTTTCCTCTTTTTCTAATATATTGTAAAAACCCCCTTTATTCTTGTATATCTCAAAAATAAACAAGGAAATAGAAAGCAGTAATTTCTCATTTGTGAGGGCAGAGGAATCTGAAGCTGGAGGCCTAGTTTGCAGAGTTTTTAGAGCAATTAAACATATCAGGATTTGCAGTTCAAATTGTTGGCTCAAAATGCATCCTAATTTAATAAGGAAAGAACAGGAATAATCAGTGATTGAGTTCCTTGCACAAGGGATTTGCCAAACTGGAGATCTAAAATTTTCATTTTCTTCAATTACACTTTACCCTGACACAGATAAAAAAAAGTTTGTGGTTTTTTTTGTTTGTTTTTTGTTTTTTTTTTATGAGCACAAGACTCTTAAAAGTTATTATAAAATATTTGTTTGTTTGTTTTTCTTCAGAAGAGTCTTTAGATACTTATTTGGAGCCAAATTCAGCAAGCAACTGAGAACTCTAGCCCATCCATTTCCTGCATTTAAACAAAAGCATAACAGTGGTGATACTTTAATATTACCCATTTTTAGTGAATGTAGTCCTCCCTCTCTTTTTTTGCTTTTGTTCCAGGATTTTTTTAAGAACTGAGGATTTTTTTTCAGTGAAGACATTCTAGCTGCTCTTACCAACTCAGAAAAAGTGACTGTTGAATATTGGACAGAGCCTGAATCTCATTTTACTTGCTATATACTTTTTCCACATTGTGTGCATATATATCTCTCCCTCTCTAGATAGGTCTATAATATATATACATATATAATTTATATATAATTTAAATTATTGTTTTATGTCTATATTATATATTCCATACAATACTAGTATTTTGGCTATGGTTTTTGTATAGGAATGTTGTATAATCTTTTTCTAGGGGCACTAAAACCCTGTATTTAAACATTTAACGTATCTTAGATATTTTAGAAGTACCATTCTTCTCCATTTCCATTTTGCACTTACGTTTTTTTAATGCCAGCAAGTGTTAGATACTAGTATTACATTTAATGGCTAAAAGTAAGAGAATTGTGCTTTGCAAGAGAGGTTTCATGCATTTGCTACTGAAAGCAACTTTCATTTTGCCATGGAATTTTCACACATGTTTTTGTATACAGCAGAAAAAAAAAGGTCTTGCTTTTAATGGGAGAAGCATTGCTTTATGTATAGATTTATCCAATTAAGTTTGCAGCAAGTAGGTAATGTTCAGGACTTGAAGGTAGAACTGCCTGCTGTCTTTGGTGAGAATCACTCAACAAGAGCATTCCCCTTTTTCCAGCAGATATATTTGTGGCAGCACGGGTTTCCCTCCAGGCAAAAGTGGATGTGAAATCTTCTTTTAAAGGGCAATTCAAAAAATTCACTGCGTTAAACAGAAGTGCAAAAAACTCTTAATGGAAGACAGATTGAAAGCATTTGCCTAAGATTATCACTCTGTTAAACTGAAGCAGAGCAGCCGAAATTCCTGCATCATTTACATCCAGTGAGCAAGGCAAGGGCAAAAGCTGGAGGGAAAATATTTGATAATGTGCGAGCAAACAGCTGTGAGGAAGAAAAAGCTCCACGTTCAGTCACTGAATCTCTTGACAAAAGAAAACATTAGTTTAGTCAATGCCAAATGAAGCAAGAAATGAAGCTGTGCCATGCCATAAATCTTTAAAGGGACACATTTTACTTGGATTAAAAAAAAAAAAAAAAAGATCAGTTTTGATGTCCTTCAGTTTCTTTGCCTTTTAAATACTCTGGCACTTAAAAGTGTATAAAACTTTAGTTTCTGTTCATGGGATCTTTCAATTTTTTATGTTTGCAAAGGTGGTTTCTGTTAGCCCGTTTCCCCCTTGCTATCTGAGGCCTTGATCCTGCCAAAATGTATTCATGTCCTTTATTGCAGTGGGTCTCCCATCCAAATCCCTCCCAGAAGGAAAGGTGAGGTCACATTTATGTGTTTGTAGGAGCAGCGCCTAATTGTAGGGGAAATGGAAACTACAGAGTTCTGTCTTTGGCACAAAATAAACAATGGAGACTATGGAGTAAAGTACATTTCTTTAATACTTTAGTTACAGATGTGCTAGATGTGATGTGTAACTTCAGTAAGAGATAGTCCCTTCAGAGAGGATTGTGGTATTTCATCTTCTAAGTACATAGTTTTAAGCAGAAATATGTATTAAAATAGATTATTTCGGTTGTGAGGTGAGGAATCAGGTTCTTTATTTTCATCCTATATTTTCATTTCAATGTAAAACTGTCGAGTCCTTTTGTTGCTTGCCATGGAACTCCAGCTGGACTTTGATTTTATTTCCCTCATGCATGGTCTTGTTTTACACATTTAGCAGTTCTGATACTGAAACTTCAGGCAAGTCCATTCAGAAATTGCAGTATTTATTAAACTACCTTGTACAGTGTCAACAGAAGACAGAATGTTGAACAAAATTAATTGTGACCCTCTACATGGCCTTATTCAGAAAAATAGTCTCACTGAAGTCACTGGGAGCTGCAAAATACATCAGATGCAATTTAGGTATTTACTTGAACCTAAGAGCCTAAAATGCATTTGAAAATGTGTGGGGGAGAAAAAGTGTGCTTAAATTATTTACATGCCTTCAGTTTTAAAGTATGTATTGGTGTGCATGACCATAATTGAAAAATCCAGCCTAGCCATAAGAAGCTACCTTCACCTTGTGCTAGAGGTGGCTGAGATAGACTGCAAACCTGCTGTCGTCTTAGAGCTTGGTAAAGTGACTGCACAAACAGTTGTTAGACCCAGCATGAAGAATGGGAATGATAGAGCACTCAGCTGTTTGGTGAGAAAATTTTTCCTTCTTTCTTTCTTTCCTTCTTTCTTTCTTTCTTTCTTTCTTTCTTTCTTTCTTTCTTTCTTTCTTTCTTTCTTTCTTTCTTTCTTTCTTTCTTTCTTTCTTTCTTTCTTTCTTTCTTTCTTTCTTTCTTTCTTTCTTTCTTTCTTTCTTTCTTCCTTCCTTCCTTCCTTCCTTCCTTCCTTCCTTTCTTTCTTCCTTTCTTTCCTTTCTTTCTTTCCTTTCTTTCCTTTCTTTCTCTCTTCCTTTCTCTCTTCCTTTCTCTCTTTCTCTCTATCTTTCCCTCTCTCTTTCTCTCTTTTTCTCTCTTTCTTTCTCCCTAAAAGTTGGGCAAAGGTGTTTTGCTATTACTCAGTTTTTGGACTTCAGTTGCAGGAAAGTTATGCAGAAGAGAGGTAATCTTCTCATTCTGTCTTCTTGCACACTGGTGCATCTATTTTACTGAAAGTTGTTTGCAGGCACATGCAAGATGACATTATTTAGATCTTGTAAAATAAAATATGAACAAGCACATACCAGCTCTTCAGGAAGATTTTATAAGCATTTTCTGCCCCCAAACCGCCATTTTGCTCTTCCTCTGAGCCCTGAACTCTTGAAGACTTTAAAAGGGTATTTCTGTGAAAGAAATAAGCCTCTTGCAAGCAGCTGGACAAATTATTTACATCATGTTCTGATATCACCAGAAATGTTAGTTCTTCTTGCCCCTTCCCCAATGACTCTATACTGCTGTTTACCAACATTTTCAGCTCCCCATACATTTCCCTAAATATCTCAGAGCATCCCAGGTGCTGTCTGAGGATGTTCTTCTGGGCTCAGCACAGAGAGCAAGTAATCAAGAGAGGCTCTTCAGTGAAGGTGCTAATCTGTTTTTGATTTTCACAAAATGCGTAGAATTGCAATTCATTTGACACCACTATCCTTCTGTCAAAGTTGTTAGTTAGTTTGTGAAACCAGTCAGTCAGTTTGGATCAGTGGGTGAGAATATTAAGGGGAAAAGGAAGATTTACCAACTGTAAACACAACTGTTTCTGTGAGCCTAAATTCCTAAGAAATACAGTTAAAATGTTTGATATGTAGACAGGCAATCTGTCTGTTTATTTTACAACACAATGTTCAAAAGAGATGCTTTAGGCAAGAGTTATTTTATGTTCTTATGAAAAGATGATGAAAAAATAATTTTCCACACTTTCACACATTTTTTGTCATTTGTATAGCTTAATTCTTCAACTTTCAGATCTGAGTGCCACTTCAGGCAACAAACCCAACTGCAAAAAGCTTATGAACATCCTGTTAAGAGGTGCTGATTCTCTGTGCCCCTTTGTTCCTGTCATAGGTCTTTTAAACAACATTTCCTCTTCTTTCCCAAAATACATATAAGGAAGTAGCTAACAAAAATCAGTATATCACCATTAACAAATAAATTATTACCTGGAGGTATAAACAGAACGTTGAACCTCAAAACTGCTGGTTTAGAAACTGCAGATTCACATAGATGTCCATAGGGTGGTTTGTAGTGTTCGGCACCTTGGTTTAAAGGCTGTCACACTTCATTTTTCCAGAAGGAGATTTGAGTTGCTGCACATTCGACCCATGTACTGTAACATTACTTTAATTCTGACTATGGCAAACTATCCAGGAGCATTTAATTGCTGTACCTCAGCTACTGCCCCTTTTCTTGGGCTGTTTTAGAAGCCCTTACAACTCATAATGAAATGTTACCCCTTATTTAGTAAATGATAATAACAACAACAACAACAACAACAAGAATAATAAATAATTAATACCCTATTAACTTTTCATAATGTTTTTCAATGGCTTGACATAAATAGCTACACCCTCTGAGTAAAGATTTGCCTGTTAAGGAACCCAGATTAAGAAGCCATTTACCACATAAGACTAATTAAAACCTTATATTAACAGCTCAGTATAGCTGGTTGGCTCTTGTGTGGAACACTGGATATGAATTTCATCAGAATATTTATAGATACAACATTCCTCCTTCCTATCACCATCTGCTCACCACCTCTGATTCTCTAGCTGAGCTTCGGGGTCTGTACCAATGTCACCGGAAGCTTTAAAATCTGCCATTAAAATAGAAACAACAGCAGAGATCTGCTGTTAAAATAATAGCAACAACATCCCTCTGTGGGATGCTGGGGAACACACAGCTATGGACAGGCCTGATCCAGCATTCCTTTCCTGCTCTGGGAGCTCTTTTGGGGGGGTAAAAATAAGAAAAGAAAGAATGCACAGGCTGAGCCTGTTTGTGTACAAATAGATGGAAATGTGGAACTACTTTCTCCTATTGTCCTTCTAGCTGAACACTGGGGAGAGATTGGAACAATGCATGGAAAAGCCGTGGAAGGAATGTAAAGATATGCTCAGCAGATGAATTCAATATAAACGGAGCTAAAACCACTGATAAGGTTAATTTATACATTTTCCAAACGACTCTCCATGTAATTGTGACTAGGCCAGCTTCTATGCATCTTACAGTCAATGGCAGCAGGATCACAATTAATAGGAGCAACTGGATTGTAGTGGGACTAAGTCATGTATGAAACATATACAAGTAGAGCTGTGAGCAAGAAAACAATGTGTGAAAATGAAGATAGTGAATAAATGTTAGCTTTGCTGCCTGTCAAATTTTTAGTTGATTGTAAGGGAAAACCACTGAGCAGCATCATCTGGTTTGGCCCATTAGTTGTTCTTTTTTTCCAAGAGTCTAAGTGGCCATGGTATGGTTGAGACATATTCCTGGAGAGCATCTCAGAAGACACACATGTCTAATGAATTCACATCATGCTCATCAGTGCAACTTGTCAGCACATCTTCATGTGTTATACTAGCAGAACTTCAGACACAGTGTAATTCCTGAAAGGAAAATAATATTGTGGTGGCTAGCTTGAAAGAAAAAGATGATCACAGTGATCAGTTGTATATTTTGAGAGGTTTTACTTTTCATATTTTGATGCTGCTTAGATAAAAACAGTAGTCTGAAATGTTACATAATGAGCTTTTTCTAACAGAGAGAAAGTAAGGGCTTTAAAATTTCCTATTTCAACAAAAGAATAATTTAGGACTAACAAATAAAGCTAACCATAAAAAAATGACAAAAAAGGACAAATCCTCAACATAGAAAGTGCCTTTGGATGATTTCTTATCCAGAAAAAAGTATGTGAGTACCATTTGCAATGGATGTTAACAGTGTAAAATCAGTGGGGTGTTTTAGATGCTTGGAGTGGGATAGGACAAAGTGCATCTCTAGTGCAATAAAACCTGTGAATTCTCATCCTTCACTAAACAAAATTACTGTAGTTAATTTGCATACAGAAGCAGATTTGCTGATTTCAATGCAATTATCTGCTGAAAAGCTAGGCAGAAAAACAGCTTTATGTTTTGTGGTGCAATCACTGTGAAGAGTATCAGCCTCTGGAGGACAGTGACTGTTATTAAGTATCGGCAGTATGTCAATGAAGTGACTGTGCTAAATATATTAGTGATAATTGATAACTCATCAGAACAGCAACATTGTTAAAAGTAAAATGTTTGGTCTCTAAAATACTCAAGATCCTGGTCAGCTATTGCAGGGTACAAATATACACTTGCAGTTTCATGGCACAGTAAAAATATGCACAGAATTAATTAACAAAGAGTAACACAAAATGGCAGCAAGATAAAAAAATCAATTAACATTTCAACAATATTGAAGTATAGTGGGAATACAATCTTTGTACACAAATCAATTTCCTCTTATACTGTGTAGGACTTTTTGTCTTGCTTCCCTTGTGCATTTGGAGAGTGCTATTGGTTAAGAGGAAGAAGAAGGTGTAAACTGCCTGGGTCTCTGCTGTCATGGGGGAAAAGGCTGATGCATTTCATTTTAATCTAGACTGTGTGAATCTGTTGGCAAGACTGTGTGGATTTGAACAGGAGGCCAAAACAGGAGGGCAAAACAAGAGATCTCCATGAGATAAGGGGACCCAATTTATTATTTTTAATGACAGGCATATGGAAGAGATGCGTATACCACAGTAGTAAGAAGAAACAGCCTACCATTTAATAACGGGAGCAGATAGCATTTATTTTTATGGCAGGTCAAGAGCCCAATCCACAAAACAGATGAAACTTTGTTTTCATGAGCTCAGCAGGCCAAACCTGTATCATGCAAGCCACGACTGCAGTTGGACTGGTCTTTGAAGTTGGTTGTATCTGCCTTTGCAGTATCAGGCGCATGAAGACCTGGAACATTACGGGAAAAGCCTTTAAAAATTACTGTGAAGGGGAAGTAGCATAAAGGGGAAAAAAGTCTAAATCCACATTCTTGTGGGTATAAATTAGTTCCAGTGGCCTGAGTGAATTTTCCTTTGTTGATACTATGTGAGACTGACCCAGCAAGACATAAAAATGAAAACAGTAGCCAATTGGGCAGAACTCCAGTGAGATAAGCATTATTTGTGTAATCTGAGATAAATTAATTTTATATTTATTCAATAAAGGTAAGAATTACACAGTACAAACCATACAGAGATCAGGCTGGTCTGCACCTTTGCTGTGTGCCTGTTAGCAATCTACAAGAGTTTGACATATGGGCTCAAGGCTTGACTTTGATCTCACACATCTATAGACTTTTAATTCCTTGGTCTGTTAAGACACTGTAGGATTTCTCCCAGTCACTCTGGGTTTTGCAGAGAAGAAACTGGGATGAAAAGCATAGATGAAGATCTCTGCCTAGAGACACATTTTCTGCCAAGGATGTATCTGCCCGAGTCAAAGAAATAACAGTTTATTTGAGTATATCAACCCTGCTCCTTCTTGCTTATTCCAGGCTGCTTTCAGCTTCTTTCTGTTCAGTTGATTTTTTACTATCTCTTCACCAAGTATCCAGCTTCTTCCTTTTGTTTCAGAATCCTCTTTCTTTGCTTTTCCATAGAAGACTCACCATGCTCATTCTCTTAGACCATCTTGTCTACAGGAACATTATTGCTGATAATTCTCCTCAGATGTTGTCTGCCACATGATCATAAGGCCAGACACTTTCTAAACTATTTACCTTCCATTAAATAAATTTTAAAAACACCAAACCAAAAAGAAAGACAATTTTCTGTTTAGACAACTAAAAAACACCAGCTCAAACAAAGCTAGAACATGCAGAAATTGCAAAACAAGATAGTCAAGATTCAGAAGAGCATTAACATGATACATTTCACTTATTGGAAGTGTTATGTCTGTTAACAAATTTGAAAGAAAGTAGTATGTGAATAGTGTATGTGCAATATATAAACAGTCAATATTACTGATAAAAAATATCATTATTAGGAATTTGGGCTTAGTCCCTGCTGAATTTCTGCCTTCTGAGTGAGTAAGGAATAGAAGTTGGATTTAAAGACACTTTTTCATCTTCTGACTAAGTTCTAGAAATGTGAACTCATGAGTTTGTCCGTCTGGTGCCAAGGTGTCCCAGAATTAGCAAGCCTTAAGGAGGAAAGAAGAGGGTGGTTCAAGGTTGAGACTTGACATTTTCCAGGTGTGATCATTCCACATGTAGGGTCTCACATCAAGAGGGATATCCTCTCTTCCTTCTGCCCCAAGTGAACTCCACGAGAGGGGCAGGCAGTGGGCAGCCCAGCAGATCCAAGGGGATGCTACGAGGACCAAGGCTATGGCCACGTCCACCCAGAACATTTCTGTCATCCCAGGTCCCTGTTGCAACCAGGTTGACAGGAAAGCAGCTTGCATCTCAAGAGGTTCTCCAGGAGGAAAAGTCACCCAACAGAATATACAATGAATTGCTACAGAGGCAGATAAGTAGGTAGAAATATTATTTTATTAAAGTTGGTTTTGACCAAATCACACCAGGAAGATGAGAAGCGTATGTGTTCTCTCTCTCATTCCCTATGTTAAGGTATCGATTGTTCTTTAAAATTACATGCATTTTAGAAATTATTCCATTTTTCCTTGAGTCTATCCACATCAGTTGCTCCAAAGTGCAAAAAGGTCAGATGAGAACTTTTATACAATGGTTGCTGTTTCTGGTAGAAAAGAGGACTTCTTGATTTATTATCACAAATTTTTAAATATTTGATATCTGCCTCCAAAAAGGTTGATCTAAATGGATGACAGCTGTCATTATGCAAAGAAAAATATAGATTAGATTGAGTGAAAAATGCTTTATTTTTAACCAAGATGGTAAAGAGAGAAAGATGAAGGGATAAGAGTATTTTCCTATTTATCTCAAGGAAGGCCAAGCAAAGAAGTGGCTGTAATTTTAATTTATTTTCCTTTCTTAATCCCTTTCTTATGCAGTACTCATCTCAGAATTTTCTCACACCATTCTCATTCTGTGTTAGTCTACAAATATGGCTTTGTCCTCAAGAATAAAGCATCATTCAGCCGAGTTTCTTATTTCAGCTGAGCTGTGTAACAATGTGCTACCCTTTCAGCCCTGTAAGATTTCCCATTGTGGGAGGCCTTAATAATATGGAACTGTTTGTTTTTGGCTTTGTCTATTGCCAGATGAAATTAATGACAACAGCTTTTCAAGTCTTTAAAGTGCTGTCTGGTACATACACAAGTATGTGGTGAAACAGGAAAAGAATGTGAAAGAATGTGAGGGAGTATATTCTTTTTCACAATTATTTTTTTTAGCCCATCTGAGAAATCTCTGTTTTTACTTCATTTCTTAAAGTTTCTGAGGACTTGAGACATGCAGGTATTTCATGTATTTCACTGAATCTTTAATCAACAGTAGTTTCTGAGGGTTTGTTTTTTGGTTTTTTTTTGTTTTGTTTTGTTTTTGCTTTGTCTTTTTGTTTGTTTTTTTGGGTTTTTTTGGGGTTTGTTTTGTTTTGTTTTGTTTTGTTTTTTTTGCAAATGCAGAAATCTAACGTCTTCCTTTTCTCTTATCTAATAATTTTTAGTGTGGAAGCTGAGCAGTACAAGGCATCCTGTGCTCAATGTTTCCCAGAGTTATTGCAAGTTGTGCCTCTGATCTGTCCCTCACTTGCTCAATTTTGAGAATTCTCCTCAATTTCTCATGGCCAAAATGAACAGCTGTCAGCTGTCAGCAGGGCCTCATCAACTGTCTTCCACTTGAAGGCATTCTATCCAACAATCCACAAACAGATGAGCTGTAGGACCTTTATAGAGCATAAGTGCCAGTCCTCGACATTTCTTCAAAATCATATTTTTTCTGCCATGACTATAAAGTACTGTTGCTTAATTATTTCTGCATCCAGAGGCAAGGAGTCCAACCTATATTTTCAAGCTTTGAAATTTCCTGGGTTTTAAAATTTTACTGTGTTTATTTCTCAAAGAGAAAATACTGTTTTATTGAGCACGATCTTGATAAATAAGGCTAAGGACACCATATTTGGTCATAAATCCATCTGTTCCTGCCTTGTTTACACTCAGACTTTCTATAATAATACTCATTCCTCCTTTGAAGTATGTTTTCCAAGAATTCTCAGTGTATACGTATATTTATTTATTTATTTTTTTAATTGGTATTTTCATTTTGGTTCTGTGGGAAAGAAGCCCCTAAAGGAGTTTAAAAATTGTTAGCTTTTGGAGAGTTGAGCAATAAATAAAACCTTTTGGTCTCAAATCACCCAACATTTCTTCTCAGCATGTTACCGTATGTCCTTTGCTGTCCCTTTTGAAGAAACTGCCGTATTATCCACTTTTTCAAAAGCCTGCCCACCATCTTTCCCTTACATAATACTTTGGTTTATGCATTTTTGGGTTGGTTCCATTTAATAGACTTGCAGGAAATCCAGTCCAATCCCTGTGGATTTATGCATATTTTAACAAAACCTTTAAGTAACTTTCTGTTTATCTCAGACTGAAAGGGATTTGCCAGGCCTTTTCTTCACTGATTCTTGATTTTTTAAGATGGAAAGTCCTACCAGCACCTCTGCCATTTATCCTCACCTTTCAAGCAGCCTGCAGAGGTTTCTTATCCCAATTAGTTTACTGGGGTTTTTTTAGATAATTCTGATAGGAGACACATCAGTGCCTGAATTTGCATCCCATGGTTGACAACAGTAAGAGCATCACCCAAATTAAGACCTTATCACCTCTTGAACATTGCCAGCATCTAACAAAGTGATTAGCTTTAAACTAACTACTGATCTGCAAATCCTCTGTACCAACGGCTGGATTCATGTACTGACTACAATTTTCTCTTCTGTCCTAAATTTCATTAAAAATTCTTAAAAAAAGGGAAGTGATATGAAAGAAGCTTTTTTCTGTATGCAGTAGTATGGAGTAGATACTCTTTCAAGTTACTGTTTTAGAACTCTTTGATCAGAATATATCTACCATCTTTAAACACCAAGCTCTTAGGATAAAAGGAGGTATTTGACTAATAAAACTGTCACCCCTTGTCCTGGTGGCCTGACAAGCAGTATGGTGTATATCCTCAAATATCAGCTCAAGAAGGTTTCATTATTAGTCTACAAAGGAGCTTCTTGTCATTGCCATTTGTGTTATTAATTTAATTTTTTTTTAAAAATTGCTTGTATAACTTGTTGACCTAACAATCTGGTTAATCTGTTCTGTTGTTTCCAGCTATTGCTTTTCCAACAGTAAAACTTACAAGGTTTTATTCTAGTGCTTGTAGCTGATACTTTCATAAACAGCTCAGTACTGCCTGTTGCAATAGCCAGTATCCCCTTTAATTAATAGAGGAAATGACAAAATTTCTGATAACTTTTCAGGCTTCATGATATCCTTTACTTTCTTGATATGTGCTTTATACTATGCCACTGCCCTAACATTCATTGACTTTAGCCATTCTGAATTTCTCCCGTCTTAAATAACTTACTGCTAGCCTTCTGAGCCTCCAAGGACTGCTGTGTCCTGTGCCCTTTGGAGCACAAATGCAATTTCAAGTGACCAGAAATGAATCATTAATAGAAGGTAGTGATCACTGAAGTGGGAGGCATTTGCATCAGAGAGATGCTGGGAGAGCAGAGAAGGGAGGACATCATTATTTTAAAAACTCTGCTGCCCTGGCCAGGGGCGTTAATTACTATCATCCCTGAGAGCCTACACAAAAAGCAGCTGTTTGGCTGCCAATCTGTGCAAGCCACTCAAATCAAATGAAGAACAAGGTTTTAAACACTGCCTGGACCTGAGCAGCGGTGCTCAAGATGGTTCTGTTCAAGACAGTGTCGTGCATGTCATTAACCCACTGCCAAGACAGTGGTGTCCACGAGGAGTTTTATTTCTTACATATGGAGGGGGCCTCACCATCCAGGGTAACTTGGCAGCACAAAAGTCTTTGGGTGTCCCCAAAGCTTTTGCTCTCTTTGAAAGTCAAGGCAAGGAAGGCACCCTGCCTCGCTGGAGAGATTTCTGCTGCACAGACGGGGGAAGTACTGCTCGTTATTAAGTCTCTTGAACCTGGGAGCAGTTTTGAAAGTATGTTTGAAAGCAGGATATGCTCTACAGTGATATCCAGGGCTCATAAGAGATTTTAAAAGGCTTTAAAGAGGAAATCAGACCTGATCAAGAGAGCTTGAAGACGGTAATTTACCAGGGGAATTCTGTATAGTCTGAGGGTGTTGCTTTCCTGTGTATTGATTTTTCTGTGATTCTGAGCTGAAAAAATGCATTAGGATATTAAAAACATAACTTCTGGAGTAAGTTTGGTTGAAATCATGAAGTGGGAGAATGTGGCAAATTTGCGCCCACAAGGCCCAGTATAAGCTTTTCCTTAACAAGACACATCAAAGCCATAAACATTGCAAGATGTAAAGCATGAAAAATGTGCAAATAGAAATATGTGTCTCTGTTCTTTCCCTTTGAGCCTACAAAGGAGAGTATAGGATGGGCTAGAACAGTTAACAATCCAGGAAATAGCAAAGAAACCTAATTCGGAACCTGATGCAAACACTAGATTACTCTTACAGGCTTTGCTGCAAATTTACTGTCATATCCATCTATTCAAGAGCTGTTCAGTGTGGAAGTGGGTGCAGAGGTGCAGAAGGTACTTATGATAATACCTCTACTGTCAACAGAGATCCTTTGTATTCCTGCCACTGGCAGGGAAGGTGAAGGGAATTATGGAATTCAGCATTATGGAATTCGGCATTATGGAATTTGGCACATCTGCACTGGAGAAAAAGGAAGCTGATTTACTTGTCTCTTTTTTTTTTTTTTTTCCCAGTTTTACTTCTGATTCAAATTGCCTCTGCTTTTGAAGCTCAGAGGAGCTGAGTAGGGCAACTAACTGATCCCTCCTGTGATGTCTACATCCTCTTTGTAGTGAAATTTAGTGAGGGCTTTTGACTTTCTAGCTTTGATAACATTTTTTCCCAATAGTGACCTGTTTTATAAATAAAAATAGAAGTATTTGTAATTTAACACTGTAGATCACCTTTTCCACTAGCAGTAGGGATATGCTGTAAACCACAAGGAACACAGACCAAATATCCTTTTGATGGGTCCTAGTGGCCTTTGTAGGATTTTCTTCATGTTATGCTGATTACCTGTAGTGTTTTACAGTTTTCTACCAATAAATAACATTAGCATCTTGTATTTTTTTATAATATAAAGTGGTAGTAACTGTTTTTATATTCATTATCATATGATAGAGAAAAAACATACTGAGCTTCTATTTATTTATTTAAATATTAAGAGTGTCACACAGAAAAGGGGCTGTGAAACCCTCTTGAAGTCATCATCAGCATCATCATTATCCAAAGACAAAGCTCTTTCCTTGTTCAATGCTTTAACACAAAAGCCTCATAGTTCAACCAACACAAGGACTAAAAGAGTTACATCTTACTGAGATCACCTGAGATGCCTGAGATGTAGGTTTATGTATCCTGGTGTGGGGTAAGAGATAGTCTTTGGCATAACAATATTTTTGCTTACTTTGACGAAAATCCATGAAGACTTGCCAACCTTCTAATTGTGATAAGGAGTTTAGATGTATGGAGTCTAAGGACCAAAGATTGCCTCATTAGATTTCCATCTACCAGAGATGGCATCTTATTCAGTCAACTTATTATTCAGCTAAAGAATGTCTTCTAGAAAAGCACATAGGCTTCTTCTGAAAGGTTCAGAAGCAGAATTCAGCACCACCTGCAGCAGGAGATATCCCACTGCTAGTAAAATGTGTCTTCTTTTCCTCAGAAAGCAGCTTAGGCTTCTTGTATTGGTTCTTGTCAAGCCTTCCTCCAGGAAATTAAAGAATTTTCTTATATTTCATGTTTTATACTGTAAGCATATTCCTGCATTGCAATAAACTCACCCTATCTTCCTTTGGTATATGAAGCAGGCACAACTACTTGCATCTTCCTCCGAAACACATTTTTCTCAATATCAGAAGTAATTTTGCTGTTTCTGTTCTCTATTCCACTGAACTTTTAACCATCCTTTAGAAAATACATGCACAGGACTATATACAGTAGTCCAGTAGTAGTACCTCTCCTTTAAAAGCTTTGAAAATCTAGATATAAACTACCTCAAGTCCCACTCAGTACTCCCCAGTTTAAACACAGTTCATTGGTTTTTTTCCAGGGCATTACACTGGAAGTTCACATGGCATTCCTGTCACTGTGGCACCTTATCCCTTTTCAGGCACACCATTGTTCAAAACACGAGCCTTAGTTTATTGGTTTGGCTCCCGGTCTTTGTTCCTAAAAACACAACTTTGCATTTGCCTGTTTTAGCATGCCCTGTTTAACGAGATTTATGTTCCATTGAAATATATGGTATGGCTTTGTTTATATCTTTATTCTTTGGCTTTTTTTTATGAATGTGATCCCTTCCCGACTTTTGCGTTTTTCTTGCCTAGAAGAAATATCAAAATTTGTCAGCAGAGCTCCTCTGTTCATCCCATTCACTTAACACTGACACTGTTCTAGTCTTTCAGTGGTCCCCTGCATTTCCAGCAAACATTAAAGACCATCACAGCAGGTCAGAGTTCTCTTCAGCCAAGTCTCTCAGAATTGTTATGCACAAGTGGCCTTGGCCTGCCAAGTTGAATATGCTTACTCCTAGGGGGCTGATCTGAATTTATGTAGCATCCTCCTCTGTTACTAATAAATATAAATGTTCTTCAGCTTTCTTACATGTTGCTGTCTTACTTCTGAGACCTTAACATGAGTAATTGTTACTTTGTATTTATATTAATGTATCTGAATGCATTGATCTTAATAATACAGCATTCTTAGTTTTATAGGCTACCAGCAAATATTTATTGCTGTTTTCTGATGAAGAGTGTTATGCCTGTAAATCCCTGATACTTTTAGCACTTACTAATGCAGACTTTCTTGTTGGTTTTGGCTTGACTCATTCACATAATTTAAAACTCTGTCAGAATTGTCTCCTTTGCCCATTGCTTCCTGCATATTTTGTTTTCCTATGGACCCTTACTCCAAAATTGTGTTGGGACATTGAAATTAGTTGTTTTGAAATACAAATACCTGTGGACTTTTAACCAGCTTTTGGGTCAGGTTTGAGAGCACAGTTTGACCCTTAAACTGTTAACTACAAAAAGTGTTAATCTTCTGCCCCCACCAAGCAAACTATTTTTATGAAAGCGATTATCTCGATGGAAGCACTCCCACCTGCTCTCAGGAAGCCTTGGTGTGTGCTAATAGTTTGCTGTAATATTAGAATTGCAGCTGCTTTAGGACAGGGCGTTCTGGGCCCTGCTGTCATTCATGCAGACAGAGGGCTTTCACTATTTGCTCCTGTGACCTGGGTTGGTGGCTACCAGGCCACTGCTGTTGTATATTAGGATACTACCTCCATCTTCAGTCTCTAGAAGAGATCCTGGTGTTTGCTCAGTACACAGAACAAAACATAATTTCCATATATTTGAATTCTTCCTTAGCCTGCTCTTCCCACCCACAGCTGGGAATCCAGGCACTGCTACAATTGCATACACTTAAACTTTTATGGAAGGGGAATAATTTTTCTTCAGGTCAGTTTAAGAAGAAAATAACAGGGGAAAGGGGGAAATAGGGAGAATATTCACTTGCAACAAACAACCACCTGAGGAATGCATGTTAATTCCTGCTCAGTTGTCATCATCCCCGCATCCCCCCAAAAAACCCCAAACCAAATCAACCAACCAACCAGCCAAACCCCACCCCCCCAAAAAAGTCTGGTCATCCTAAATTATTTTTGACATACAAGGGTCCAGAGGCTGGGAGACTGAAAAATTACAACTACTCAGTGTAGAGAGAAAAGATAAATACCAACAAATGAATAGGAGACCAAAGGTGAATTTTTGGTTCTAGCAATACAAAACCAGGGAGACAAATTTAAGAGCAAAATGCCTGGTGCAGGTAGCAGAGATCATGAGTGAAGTGAGGATTTCCAGGTACGTCTGCTGTAAAAAGATCAAAACATGCATAAAACACAGAGTTATGGTGCAAAATGTTGGCATGTGACTGTGTGAAATATCATATTATATAAATAAATAGGTAGCTCCATTATCTATAATCCTAAAACAGAAATCTTCTTCTTTTCCTGTAGGCCTGTAGGTTAGAACAAGAACTGGACATTTTTCAGAGAGATATTTCCATTCCACTCAGATTTGGTACAAATTAACACCAACTCGTGTTCATTTAAGGTTTCTCTAGGCTTGTCCTGTGAACTCACTGCTTTGGTGGGTAGACTCCAGCCCTACAATTCCTTTACTATGGCATGGGAAGGTAATTGGGAACATGCAGCAGCATTACCTTTTTTCTAGGGGAAGGCAAGAAGTGGAGAAGGAGAAAATGGGTACCAGAGCTGCTCTTGCATTCTTTGGTTTGAACTGGATATATGTCAGGGCATATGAATATACAAATATTTGCATTTGCACAGAACAGTGAAATATAGGGAAACAAGTGGATTTTCTGAGACTGTTTCCTGAAAAATCATTAGCTAATTTACATTGAATTCCTGGATATCTATTGTTTGGAAATGACATAAATGAAATCAGGACAGGGTCATCTCAGTTCTCATAGGGATTTCCTCATAAGTACCTTATAGCATTTTAGAAAATCCAATTTAAATTACCAGCTTCATTGGTTTAGTATAGTTTTCCTGAATATTTCTGTGTAGATAATGCCCTGAAGAATTCCTGTAGCAGGAATTTTAAAGTAGCATGGATATTTTTTCAGTTTCCTTAAGATTGTCTTAAAATATAAGATTACTTAAGGTAAAGTGAAATAATTTATTCTTTACCTAGCTTGAAGAGGTAAGGGTAAGGTTTAGTGCTGGCTTGCTTAGTAACATTGCTTAAATAATTATTCCTAATAGAATCTTTCTAAAGCCAAAGAAGGAGTTCTTCAAACACAGACAACACGCAGGTAAGCTTCTAGTGATAAAAGAGGCGCTAATATAAGCAAGATGGAAATCTACTCAGATTTCATGGAGCTGGAGGGAGGAATTTAAATGAGACATTCTGCAGAATGCACTTGGCTATTAACTGTCCTGGTAAAGGAGGCATGAAAACCAATGTATAGAAGTTTTCATAATGAAAAAAAGGTCATCAGGGAAAAAGAAATTATATTATCATAAAAATAGTGGATACCTGGAGGTTGGGAAGATTGAAGAGCAAAACTACTTCTGCATAAGGGAAGCATCAGGAAGGCGTTGTTCAGGTCATAGTGACTTTGTAGAAATGAATTACTGAGCAAATCTGAACCTCAACTGGAAACATTTTCTGTACTAACTATTGCAGTGTATTCTGATGGCTCTAAATTGGAAGTCAGTTTTAGCTAATATGTTGCTAATTTTTTCCTCATCTGTTAAAATGTTTTTCATTTTCTGGTGTGCTGAAAATATCTCTGAATAGGACCTTACAAATATATGAACTTCTACCACAAACTGTGCAGGCGGTGGTACAAAGAATGTTGGAGAAAATTGTTTTTGGCCTGTGGGACGCAGAAGACAATGAGAAGTTCCTTTAAAAAAACCCAAACCAATCTAGTTTGCATTTTGTTGTGGAGCAGACCATAGGACCTGGTTATGGGAGTGATCCCACACAGAAACCCAGCCAGCATCTCATGTTAACAGATTTGCATTGTGCAGCGAGAGATGAGCCCATATTTTCTGGGGCTTTGGAGGGGGGACGAGAAGTGTTAAGTGAATGGACTATCATATACTGCTCTACAAGAGGAAGACAGCTTCTCTCCTTCAGCTTTCCAAGACAAAGAAAACACTGGAATCCTTCTGTCCTCTAGAAGAGGAAAAAAATCATAGGAGAGCATGCCTACTGCATTAGAGCTAGGGAAAACACTGAGACACTGGAAATAATAGGAAACTGGGAATCAATAGCCAGGCTATGCAGTATATTGCCCACACAGATTTTCAGAACACAACACTTTTTGCCAGTGTTCACAGAAGAGCTATAATTGGCATTTAACAGGAGCAAAATCTATCCAGAATAACTACTGTATAGTAACTTAATGTGCAGTTAAACCCAAACTTCAGTTACTGGTCTTAGTAGTTAGGTCAAGTAGTAGGCAGGGAAGAGGGCTAGGAGGAGTGGAGGGAAGGAAACCCTGGGAACTCTTTTGTACCTTTTCCACACAGTCCCCACAGTTTATTTTGTGCCAAACAGCATCTGAGCAGGCCCTGTGGGCAGCACTGTCTCTGTTTATGCTCCTTGCCATCTCCATCTGCATTTCCACAGGGCCCCACACAGTTCTGGGTTGTGTATGTCTCCTTTTGGCTCCTTTGCACTGAGCGAGGTCAATGATGATACTGGGTAGTGATTTTTGGACACCAGTGGCATTGCTGGATCAAACATGACATTTACAATTTACTGAGTCTCTTTGCAATCAGATTTCCCTTTCTGAATATCTCTCATAGTATTGTTTCTTTTTGCTCATTTTCCACTCTGATTTTCTCTTTCTATGTGATAACATACCTCAAGCAATGTCATATCAGCCTGGCTAACAGTTCCTTTCTCTGTTTTTCGCATGTCCAAGGACTTAATCCAACACTTCATCTTTTGTTGGTTTTCATCCAGGTGTTCTCCAGCGTTTTATGAAAAGTGAACTCCCTACCTTGTATGCTCTAGCCATCATGCATAGTCTTGAAGCTTCTCTTTGGAGGTTGAAAATCTAAAAATGAGGGAAAAAACCCTCTTCAAAACCAAATTCCTCAATGAATAAATCAAGGCATATATTTTTTGAAACTGCCTGTGGTGTTTTTGGAGGAAAACCTGAATTGCTCTATGTGTGTATTTGCTTTGCATGGTGTTTTATAGAATTCTCGGTGTTTGCCTTAAAAACTGGAATCTCAAATGCTGAACAGTCAGAACACCAGTTAGATATTAAATCCTAATTTATGTCTGACTGCCTTTGGATGCACTCAAATGAACTGCAATGACAAATAATTGTATGGCCAGCACATTGTGCAATGCTCAGAATCCAGACCACAGTGTTTGTTTCTGAAATTCTCTCACTTTACAAAAAAAGAAAAAACGAAAAAAAGAAAAAAAGAAAAAAAAAGAAAAAAAAAGAAAAAAATGAAAAAAGGAAAAAGAAAATAAAAGGTGAAGCTGCTGTTATGAATTGAACTGCTTTTTGTAAACTGCCTCATGTTTCTGTTCTGTCCTGGAGTCCATAAGTGCAGCTTCTAATGACACTGTTCCAGCTGCTGGAATCTGCTCAGTGAAAGAGGAGGAGGAGAAGGAGAATGGCTGCTGGCCATTTTTGTTTTCTAACGTGCATGGGTTGAAGAAAGAAGAATCCCTCATGGGATTTGATTTAGATGGTTTTGGCAGCTGTAAATTACTCACAGCATGCTGCAGAGTTTGTGCTACGAGATATTTTCAGTTCCGTTGAAATCTCATGCTAAAAAAAACCAGCCTCATGAAACTTGAACAAAAAAAAGGCAGCGGGACAGAAGATTGCTGCAGATGACTTTCAGCTGCCTCATGCCTGCCTGCTCCATAGGAGGAGTTTTAAGAAGCTGGGTTCAACACTTGGGGAATCTTGAAAAAACAACTGTGAATGACACTGAAATGTTGTTTTTCACCCTTAATGGCAAAGAAAGTGCTTTTTTTAGACTTTGGATTACATTTGGGTATACTTACTCTCTGTGTTAAGATAATGCTGCACAGGTTTTTAGTGGAATTGAGTTAATACTTTCTAAAACATTGTTTCGTTCTGTGATTATGTCCTGACATTTAAGAGTGAATCTTAGTCAGAGAGCAAAACAGCTACTTATAAAATTCACCTCCACAAATAAATGAACAAATAAACAAAAACCTGTACTAAAATTAAAAAACTCTTGTAATGTTTGGAGCACTGTGTGCAAATACCTCTATTTTAGGGAGGGCTGGTCTTAGAGGGAAGTTAGATTACTTTCTATTAAGAAAGGTGTTTCTGGATTTGAAAGAATAATGTATTTTTCAGTGAAAGGGAACATCTTAAAAGTATGCAGCTTAGGTTTCACATCCCAGGCTAGCTTGCCAGGTTAGACTTCTCCCAAAAACATTTGTGAAATTGTATGGATTTGACCTAGAGATGATTGAAGAGTGAGAACACAAGGTGTCCTTGCTGACCCTTTAGTTTTTCAGAGCAGTTGTGCCTTGTCTGGACATTCTACACTGCAATAGGCGTGGGGTTGACAGTCTTCCCACACCACATGGGGCCTGCAGCAGAGCAGGGCACCTGCAGAACTGAGTTGTGGAAAGGGAACAAGAGCTGCTCACCTTTCCTTCCATCAGCTGGATCATTCCACCATCTGTTCTTACAGATGCCAGGTCTCTGTGTTATTTTTCTGCTTCCTGCATCACTGCACATAGTAGAGGGTAAAATATTTTAGTAACTGGGAATATGCAAGATATTTCAGAAAATAATATACGGACATTTTAATACAGACATTTTTGCAAGTGTCAGTTTCTGGAAATGTATAAAAAGGATTCTAATAAAAATGAAACAGAGAATTAGACATAGTTGCAGATATGAAACTCTTGGATACACTTCTACTCTCACAAAATAGCATTTTTTAAAGAAAAACTATTTCATCAGTTGTTTTTGACCAGCTTCATAGTTTCATTTTTCCATCATTTTCTCATGTATAGTAGAACAACATCGAGTAAAAAAACGCTGTTATCCTGTGTGACTTAATTAGTATTTATGAATGCCCTGCCCTGTTGCAACCCTCCTCCTCTTGGTGGGTCCTTAGCTGGGGATACAAATGCACACATACCCAGACTCCCAATCCTGAGGCTGAAGCTAGTCTGCTTTAGGTCTTGGTTGATGACAAGAGCTTGGTCCGTGTGCTCTCATGTCTCCACCTTCCGCTCTGTGCCCTCCTAGGCAGGCAGAGGAGCACTTCAGGAGGAATGCTGCCTGGCTCCTGCAGAGTTCTGCCCCAAGCTGAGCCAAAAGCCAAAGAAGAAACTGCATGTCAGGTATCCATCCCACATTTTCCCCTTGGGGCCAGACCCCCTTCCAAGGCTGCTTTGGTACTGTGGGTTATGGTGGATATGCAGGGTGAACAAGGTCGCTGTGGTCCTCAAGTCCATGGCTCAGCACTGTGCTGAAGGTGCATGGATATGTTAAGAACATTTTAGGCATTCTGGACGTTTCAGTCACCATCTATGTTTTACAAAGGCTCCTAAATATTTCTGCTGCTGAGAGTCCCTGTATGGTGCAAGAAGAAGGCATTTTTGGAGGAGTCATAGTTGCCCTGTATCCTGGTAAGGCACCATGATTTTAAGCTTCTCATCATGAAACTGGTGTTACAGGACCATGGGACCCAGCCAAGCCTTCTTCTGGCAGCCATTCAACCTCCTTTGATCAAGAGGTATTGGTGGATGAGGAAATGGGAAAAACAACATGGATATAAATGCAGTAAATTCTGTTGTTAATACTCATTTTGTGTGAGACATCTGGACCTGCCCTCTCTCTACTATCAGGGGAATTTTGAAGGTTGTGCAAAATGTTTCTCTTGTTCCTCTGCTGGATTAACAGCTGCAAAAACTGGACCAGCTCAGCAGTTTTAATCCCTGGGTTCCTGTGTGTACTTTCTGATTTCAGAGGCCTCTGTTGGTAGCGAAGAGAGAATTCATACCTCAGTTTGGGGCCAAATGATATAATAATGGTTATGGGATGTCATCTGTTGTCTTGCATATAATCTTTGCATGTTTTCTCAATCAATCCATAATTGCTTCTATCTGAGCTTCCACAGGGTGGTGTGGAAAGTCCTGACTTTTTCTGTGTGTAACTCTATTCCAAGGTCCTCAGCAAGAGCACTTTAATTTGAGATGGAGATGCAAGAGTGTTTTCTCTAGTACATCACACTTCAGAGCTATATCTGTGCAGAAAAAGAACACCATAGAGAACAATTAAAAATCTCTAGTATTGCTGGAAATGAGGGAAAATGCCATTGAAGTAGATAATGTAACTGCTGTGATTGAGGTGAGAGCTGGGATACGTTTGTACGAATTGAGTTGAGTTAAAAGCACACAGAGAAATGCAGTAGTGGGTTAAGATTCAGTATTAGAGAAGTTTCATAGATTTCCTCTGTAACCCAGTTTATGTGGCTTTGTGCCCACCTGCATGTGGTTGTCTGTTTCATGCAATGTGGGCATCTCACAGAGGATAAAAGTTATACCTGAGGTATACTGGCAAGGTGTTCAAACTCTTTAGCATGTCACAATAAATTCTGAATTTCAGCTTGACTTACATTTGCCATAATCTCTTTCCTCTTTATATTTTTCTTTCAAGTTTTTATACCTTTCTAATGTTCTTTTAATGTCTTTATGTTTATTTTGCTTTATTACTTGCAGTATGCTTTTTTTAAGCTGTGCTGGTATACATATTTACTGTCTTTTTGTCTCCTAATATTTTCTCCCACTGATTTCTTTAGCTATTTCCCATTCTCCTTCTCCTGTGCAATCTTCCCCTTCTTACTACTGTAACCTACAGAGTTTCTACCTGTTTCCTCTGAAGACATTTGAACTCAAGATGGTCTGAAGAGTTTCATGGGTGTATATGAGTCAGCAGATCTTTTAGGGAAATTTACAGTCAAAGTCTTAATTTTAGTAAATAAAAAGATTGTAGCTTTCCCTGTGACTGGAAAGGTGGCTCCTGAATGCTTGTATTAGCTACCAAGCCACATAGGAAATTCTTGAGAGTGTGTTCAGTGATTTAATTTCTTGGTTTTGAAGTCTACAGACGCTGAATTATTTTGAGTATGTGAGGGCAGATTTTATTTTTGCTTTATTTTTCCACTATTCCTTTATTTCATTAAGTCTTTGGCCTATTGTTTTTATTTTCTTTTCCTCTTCCATAAATTATTTCTCTCCCCATAACCTCACATCATCTCTTTCCATCTCTGTGTCCTTCCAGGTCCTTTTCATCTTGCTTCTTGTACTCTTTTTCTCCTTGCATTCTTCTTGCTCCTTATTGTCCCTAACAGATTTTATCTGCTCCATCTAAATATGCTGAGAGCAGACAGCACTATGCCTCTAAAGAAACACATGATGATGATTATGATATTAAGAATTAAAACTTGGAGTGTTTGGCTTAGGAGGTTAGAAGATTGCCTTTCCGAGACAGTAACTGAATTGAACCCAAAATTCACCTGTGTTTCTCCTGTAATGTCCTCTGCTGGATGCCCTGACTTTGGGAGCAAAGAAAGGAAACTGCCTGAGGTGTCTTTTCTTTGCTAAACACTCAGGTAGAATGCAACCTTAGAGAGCATCAGTGGCTGCCACTTGCCATTGCCTATGTCAAGGAAAATGGAAGACTGGGAAGGCATATAGGCTGGGAGGAAGGATTTGCCGACCAGCTCCTCTTGTCTGTAGCTGCCAGTCCTCAGACACTGTCAGTGAGCCCAGCTTCTAGGTGAAGGTTTTGTGTTTGTGCAGGAAGGAGCCTTCCCAGTGGTGAATGTTAATATATTGCTGCTGCTTTGAGATAGCAACCATGGATTAACCACGGACTCCATGAGGGAATGGCTCAGGTTTGAGCAATTGTCATAAGTGATTCAGCTTAGTCCTCCCCAAGATGCTTTTAGCACAGCTGAGCATAGGCACAGGGCAATATTCTTTGCAGGAGGCTGAGGACATTGTATGTAAGTAGATCCGTGTGTCTTCGCTCTTTCACATGTGTAACACTTGCGTAAATCCCCTCAAAACAACCTCAGCCTAAAATAAGTAAGAAATTGCTTGAGCTCATTGAAAAAGCTGGAATATAATAGTTTTCTGTCAGAAATTCTGCATAAAATTGCTTTAAATTCAATGTGGAAAACAAAGAATTTATTGGGACATTGGGATCTGTACTAAAACAGTCTGTGCTACCACAGAGGTTTTTGCTTTCCGATATTTTGTACTGTTAAGGCAACCATGCTGCCTTATAAAATTTAAAAGCTCTGCATTCTTGGACAGACTGTGCTGGCCTGTGTGAATTATTTGTACTAACTGTAATACACTTTTTACTCAAAAGCTGTACATTTCTGGTAGATTATTTTGAGTGCTTTTCAAACCTTTGAAATAAAAAGCTGAGGAGTAAATAAATGGGAGGAAATCACATGCAGTAAGTCACCAGGAGTGCATAGACTGTCTCAGGATTGTGAAAGAAATAAAGTGTGAAATAGCAATGATACTGTAAAAGATACAATAAAATCAGAAAAAAATCAGGGGGTCTGGTGCTAAGCAGCATGAAGACTGCTTTGCTCTGCCCCAGCAGCTCAGTATAGCAGTTAAGCAAATATTTTACAGCTGGAAGCATACACACTCTAGCTCCTCAAGCTGGGTGCTGTGCCCTTCTTACTCTGAGGGTGAAAGAGCAGCACAGTCCTTACACTGAGAGTGTGCAGAACTCATTTAGTGGGTCAGTGTGTGGGGATGGGACAGAAGCAGTACTCACTGCATGTAGATTTTTGTGGTTGGAGCTTCTGCTTTTTTCCCTGCCAGCTCCCAAGCTGCTCTGCTCAGTCCTGCTTACAGCAAGAATAGGGAAACCCCAAGTTTATCCTTGAAAATATTTAAAATGTAACTGCGGCAAGATTGTGCTAGATTCCAGAAGAAAAAGTGAACAACGTAGAAATATTGATAAAACTTATAATTACTGGTGGTGATGAATATTACAGCTCTATCACAAAAAAATCACAGGATTTGTTCACGTTGCATGAAATTGTTTAATTATCTTCCTGTCTAGTAGCCACTAGTACTGTGTGTGACATATTTAATGAAGGGAAAAATTATTGTGCAGAAGTAATTGTGGCCTTGGAAGAGAATATGTGAGAGAAACAATTATGCAGACACCAGAGCTGGTGAAAAAGAATGGGAAGAGGAGTTACAGGTGCTGGAGCTGAGAGTAAGAGGTACAAAGGGGAGCAGAAACCCACTTCTAGTAAATGGGGAACCCCATGTCAGAGCAAGTGGATACCCAGAAGAAGGCTGTGACCCTGTAGGAAGTTCTGGCAGGACCCGTGGACCCATGAGAGAGAGTGGAGCATGTGCTGGAGCAGGTTTACTGGCAAGACTTGTGATCTTGCAGGGGACCCATGCAGGAGCAGTCTGTACCTGACAGCCTGTGGAAAGGGACACCCGCTGGAGCAGTTTGTGAAGAACTGCAGCCTGTGGGAAGGACTCATGTTGGCGAAGTTTGTGGGGAACAGTCTTCCATGGAAGGGATCCCATGCTAGAGCAGGGAAAGGGCTTCATCCCTGAGGAGGAGGCAGAAACAACATGTGATGAGCTGACCTTAACCCCCATTCTCATCTCCCTGTGCCTCTGTATAGCAGAGAACTGTTACTGTTCCATGAGGGGTTATGTGCAGGGTAGCAGGAGACAGCAATGATGCAGCAAAACCAGCCGGTTGCAGGAGGCATGCGCTAGTTCGTGTACCCTGTGCTACATGCAGAAGAGAATGAGGGAAGCTCTTTGTCACAGCCTTTCCAGGATGAGGGGGTTGCTGTGCTCAGGTTTCAATGCAGGGGACAACACGTGCCTCCTAGTTGTGCTGTGGAATGGGATACACCCTGCCACCTGCCCCTCCAGGCAGGGCTGCATGGTCTCTTGCTGCTGGAAACACAAGGGACCCCAGAAGAACAAGCTCTGGAGTGTGAGGCTGGGTGAGTGTGGTGAAGGCAGTGGGATACTATAGGCTATCCCAGAAATATCTGACACAGGACACTTGTCCTGTGCTCTGAAGGCTTCTCTGCACAGGAGGTTCTTACTGAATATGTTTTTGATTGGCAATCGGTGTAAGGAATTGTCTTGGTTTGAAAGACAGGTGTCTGCCAAGAAAGGCAGGAGCCTCTTTTTTTTTTTTTAATGGAGAATGTAAACCCCCTTCCTCCAAATTATTATAATTTTGAAATTAAGGGGCTCTCAGGCAAAGGTATGGGAATAGGAATAACAGTTCTTTACTAGGAAAATTAAAATAGAAATACAGTATTACAAAGAACAAACCCAAAAACACTGACAGAGTCAGAATACAACCTGACACCCTGTTAGGCAGGGTGTTGGTAGCAGTCTGATTAAATGGTGGCTGCAATCCTCCTGGAGTGACAGATGTGGTTTAGTTGAAGCATTGGTCCTGTGGAAGAGTACAGTTTTCCTCCAGAGGTCAAGTGATGATGTGGAAAGGTCGGGTATTTCCTCTGGGATCCTGTGGAAAAAGGCTGCCTTGGTGTGCCAGATCTCAGTTTTTATCTAGGTAGGAAAGGCTTGGCTCCTCCCCTTGGCTGGGATCATCATCCCAATGGGATGATGTAATTATATCAGTCATTCAGTGGGACTCATGGCCCAATTAGAGATGATATCTTCCTGGAGGAAGGATGGGTTGTGGAAAAGATAAGGATGACTGCTCCACCTGGTTTTATCAGATGGCCCATCAGCAGAGGATATCTCCCACAGAGATAAGGATCACTGCCCTACTTGTTTTCAAAAGATGGTGATAGAATACATACTTTTGGTCACATCCTATACTGCAACCTAAGACAGGAATTCTTAATTCAAAAAAACCCACAAAGTTGTGTTTGCTGAATAACCCTATAAGCTGACACAGGGATGCCTTCCTGGATTTAGAAACACCACAGTTATTACACAGAGCATGTCCCATGGATGTGACCTTCTCAGCTCCTCCCACTCAGTAAACAGAGGAGTTAGTTATTCTCTAGCTGTGGCTTCCTGTCAAGAAAGGCACAGCTTTTAGAGTAAAATTCACAAGATAGTTGTTTTTCTGTGAAATATTCAATATAATGAGCTTGTAAGGGTCTTGCCCTGGTTGCAGAGAAAGTTATGGAGAGGCAGGGGATGTAATTAGATGCAATATCAGATTTGCTTTGCTGCCTTCTGGGGAAAACCTATTTCTCCTATTTTCAAGTGAGGCCAACAAATTTCATTAGGTTACCTTTCTGTAAATATGCTTACTTGTTTTTAGCAGCAGAAATGTAACTGTGGCTGCAAAACTGGCATTTTGCAAAGACATATTGAAACAGCCATGGAGATAGCCATTTAATTTCAGCCAGCTGCTTCTATTTTCTTTTACTTTATTTCTTTATTTGTTTGGGTTTTTTGTTTGTTTTGTTTTTGTGTTTGTTTGTTTGTTTGTAGTTTTAGTTTGGTTTTGGTTTTTTGTTTTGTTTTTAAATCTCTATTCCTCAGTGGAACTTGCCTGCAACTGCTCTGTGCAAATGTGTGAAAGCATTTTAGTACTAGTTTCTTTACCCCAAAAGGCCATAAAATTTATGTAAAAACCAGACTCTCAGGAGTCAAAAACAGAGTGCCAATCAGGATTCTGGGTGCTTTACGCAACAAAGACTGTTCTGTTGAAGAAATCCCACATTTCCCCATTGTGTTAATGTTTTTCTCCATCATAAAATTGTTGTGGGCAAGAAAGCTGCTGAGATGGGTTAGGAGGTCCCTCCTTATCTGATGCACACAGAAGGAAATGAGCTCTGCTCGAGCAGATCAGACCTGCAGCCAGCAGTACAAAGCCAGACTGACACGAGTTGTGGAAAGGGAGGGAAAGAATGGTGTGGCATTGAGGACATTAGCCTGGTTCACTGGCATTCCTTCTGCTGGAGTGATTTGTGAGAAGGTGTAGTGCCTTCTGGACCACCCTCTCTTTACAGCATTTGGTGCCAAGGATCCAATTCCACCCAGTACTGTCCTAATCCCCAGCTTCTACCTTCTCCTTTCTTACCCTGTACATTTGTGGTACTTCTGTTTTAGCCTTGTCCTTCCCTCCCTCTTCCCCTCTGCTTTCCACAGCGCATCTCACTGAAGAGCAGCCCAGCTGCATCTCAGACCCTGCTGGGTTCCAAGCTGGAAGGGATGGGTCAGAGTTTCACTTTGAAGCATCGCTGTGGGACTTCCAAACTGTACTGGGAGAGGAAATTGCTGCCTCCTCCCTTAGCCACATGGTCAAACTCAGCAGAATCAGAGACAAACCCAGGCTGCTTTTCACATCAAATTTTGCCACACAAGAAGAAGGTGACAGAGTATGATTGAAAGGAAGGTGGGGAGAGAGGGAGGAAAGTATGTTCTTCTGAGACTATCTTTTCCTTCTCCTCTTTTTCCCCATGAGAACTGGTGGATCCCTTACTAGTTCAGTGCTTCTCTCCAACCTCTTCATGCTGTAGTATGGGAAGGGCTGAAAGGAAGTTCTAAGTCACTGATGGCAGCATTTCAGCAATAAGGAGGGCATGGGAGGATGAACAAGAGCGCCACAGAAAATAAATTAAGTGATGAAATAATATGTTTAGAAACCCAATAAGGAATGTGTTATCTGGCTGCTTGTGCAATTATGCCCCACTTCCAATGAAACCCCAATGACAAATTAAACTCTGCTTTTCTTCTGGGTTCTTCTTGAACTGAGCAGTAAGATAAATCTGCAGCATTGTCTGGGAAGGATATGAAGAATCATCTGTACATCAGAAAAGTCACACACTTTTTCATTAAGATCTTTTGTGGGGAATATGCTAAATGGAAACAAGTACTGGTAGGACTGACAGGCGCTGAACTATTGGTTGTGTTGGTGTCCATGGGGGTCTTTACATCTCTGGGCTTTGGTTTGAGTGATTTTGACTTTCCATTCTCTGCATTTCCTGCAGTAGCACATCTTCAGCTTTCTCTGTGCCAGTTGTTTGTGATAGAAACCCCTAAGTGAGAGAGGAATGTCTCAGTGAGAAAGCTCTAAAGCTGGGTGGCAGTGAGATTGAACAGGGCTTTTTGGGACACATGTGGAAAATGCAAATTCAATGTGCTATCTGTTGATGTTATTTTAAACTAATACAGAGACTAAAGTAGAAGTTAATGGTGATGTTAATTCTTGTTTTCTACTTCAAAAAATATGGAATATTTGCATTTTTATTTGTAGTGGAGATGAAAAATTTTGAGAATTTTGTAGATTTCCTTTCCACATGAAAATGTTCATCCTTGTTTTCTAAATGAAGTAATTAATTAGAACGTTCCATATTTCTTCCTCTCATATGCAATAAAATACAGCAAGCAATTCTTTCCACGCCAAAAGGCCAACTTTTAAAAGAAAATATGTTTGGAAAAAACCCTCAGCAAGCTCAAAATATGCATATAATTTTCCAAGTGTAGTACATGCTTTTAAAGGTTTTAAAAGAATGGGTTATGAAACAGTTTAGTTCTGCATGGTTGAAAATGTGTGGGTATTTATACACAGAAAATTACTAGCCCTGTTTTTGACGTCCCTAAAGGGTGCTATCTGAGGTCACAGCTGATGCTTTGACATCACTGGTGGGGGAATCAGGCAAACCTGAGACCTACGTGACTTCAGTGCTTCCAGACCCTCCACTTCCCAGAGGCCATCACAGTGGGGCATCCTATTGTTTCTAGTGTGCTGAACTGAGAGTCAGGCAGGCATGAGCATCCTGAATTAAAGTATTTTACATGGACTATCAAACTATCAGAAGGTTTTGCCAACATTCTCCTTGAATATATCTTTTATATTAGATGTGGATGAGAGATACAAAGGAAAACAGACTGGAAATTTCCAGCATTCAGAAATGCTGAATTATGCAATCATTAGTTTTAGTCTTAAGCAGGAGGATGTTTTTACTTTAATAGCTATCTGGATTTGATTCACCATTTCCTTTTATCAGTTTTATTCTGGCAGAGCTTCTAACCAGAAAGTGGAAAAGTGAGCCTCACTGTAGGTAAGGCATGTAGGCCCAGGTACACGTATGACTAAGACATAGAAAGGTGTATATATAAAGTAATTGTGTGCAATACCTGTGAAGTGTTTATGTCAGAGCCATTCATGCCCTGTTTTCATGATTAAATAGTGCTTTTAGAGTAAGTGCAAGTGATTAGTCATATTTCCCTCTGTGTGCCTGTAAATGTCACGTTAAACGCCCGTACTTCTTTCAGTGAAGTGAAAAAGGTTATGCACCTCTTCAGTTGTACAGATGAAGTGTTTGTGAGTTCTGTAAAGATGAATGAAGTCCATGGAGTTTTTACAGTAAGCCTGTGATCACCAGATGTTGCAGTATGTGTATGAACACATGCTGGTGCATCTGTTGTTTGGATAATGGGATATACACATGTGGGACAACTGTTCAGTGTAGGTGTTATGACACTTGGGACCACGGCTTCAGCAGGCATAAATCAGGGTAGTTCAGTGGAAGGAACAAAGTCCAGCAGCAAGCGCTTCCTGGAATCAGCATGTGTGATGGCATGTAGAGACTTGGACATGTGGGGTTGTGGTTGGCAGAGTGTGTCAGGATGTGACTGGGGGAGCTTCAGCTAAAGACAGTTGCTAAAAGAAAAGAGAAAAAGCCAAGCCACAAATACACAACTAAGGAGCACGAATGGTGAGGGAAAAGGAGAGAATGCATTCACTAAGGCTAATCCCTCAGGCTAAGTCACCAATTTTGTGCTGCTTTTCCTCCATGGAAGTACATGGGAGCTGTGGGATTTCAGAAAAATTCTGAGGGGAAATTCAATTTATGCCTTGGCATGTGTATGTGATATTTCAGATTTCAAATTAAATTGTGTTTATATGACACAGTTGCTTTTCATAGCACAGGCTTGATTGAAGTTCCTAACACATCTTTTCCAGATCCATGCACAATATTGTTGTAATACAGCCCCGTAACCTATTCAGTCACTCGTGATTCTGTCCCCCATAAACTCATACCAACTCCATCCCCCATGCTGTTATTACTTTTAAAAATAAACCTCTGCAGAGGTGATCAAAACAGCAAACAGAACATTAAATTGCAAGAAACTTCCCAATGGAAAATACCATTGAAAATACTGTAGTTTCTACTGTGGGAGGCACTGGCAGATCACTGATTTAAACCCCAAATACATTTTTAGGAACTCAATCCCACAAATATATTAATGTGTCTTTGTGTGTGTATGTGTGTGTGTGTATGTGCACCCATGTATGTAATAAAAATAGGACAGATTGAGCAAGCTAGCAATTTGAGTGTTTAGAGTCAAGGAGAAGCTTTGTTATGAATGAAATCTGAAAGGATTTGGATTACAGTCAAGAAGTTTAGATAGAGGACAATCTAAACTGTACAAGGGCAGATAGTCTTCCAAAGTCTGGCTCAGAAAGGGATGTGGGAGGTCTGAAAGACAGCTTGGCTAATGTAGCATGTAGATGAAAAAAATGCACTTTAATGATTTGTTGAACTACTACAAACCCAAACATCAGTTCTACAGGACTAGCCTGATAATTACTGTTTTCCCAAAAGAAAATTGTAGATTGTGAATGAAAAGAACAACTCAAACTTGAAACTTCAGCCTAATGGAGCTGCATTTTTCTTGTGAAACCATTCCCATGGAAATTTCCTAATGATTTTCTTTTCAAATAGTCTCATTTAGAAAGGAAAACAGAGTGGCATATATCTCGCTATAACACTGCAGAAAATGGATAGTCATACCATAAAGGCAAATAAAAAGTACTCTTTCTCTTCTTGTGTGCACAGTTACATGGTGGGACTCACTGCTCTATGACAGCAGTTCCAAGAGTTCAAAAGGACTAAGGGAAATGTAGGACCTTTCTTGTTATTGAAATACCATCTGATCCCTGATACTACTGTCATGATAACCACCATGGTATAGGAAAACATATATAATGTCTCTTTCCCCGTCGTTTGTAGGCCACCACATATCAGTTCACAAATATTTAAAATGTTAAGCTTGTTCTGTTTGAGCTGTGTTTATGCCTAGAAAAAATGTTAATATTTTCTGGACTTCACAGTAATTTTAAATTTCCCAGGGATTTCACATTGGTCTCAGGGAGAATGGATACCTCTGCAGCCTTAATCTTGTGTCATGTTTTCCTTTTTTTATGAAGGATTTTTCTTTTCTTGTCTGACAGAGAGTAGTCCAAGCCGCAGAATCCAGAAACAGACTGTCCCAGAGTTGGTGCCCCTTTCCACCAGGGAAGGGCTTCCACAGAGCTAGGATCTAGTTTCAAACTCCTTCACAGTTTGTGGTTATTTAGAGCCAACATTTTGGTTTGAGTTGGTCTCTAAATATTTGTTGTATGGCTTTATTTATAAGAATAATGACTTTATGTTTACAGGTTACAGCATATAATGTATCTAATGCTTGGTCTTGTTTTTTTTTAGTTTGCTCTAAATTTCAAGTGCATTTCCACTCTTTAATTTTACACAAACTCTTGGACATTGGCCAGACAAATTCTTTGTAGTCTGTACAGTTCAGGATCTTGGCCAGATTAAAGTTGTCATCAATTTCACCTCTCTCTTTCTTTAATAAAATCCCACTTTTCTCCCTTGTACCTCTCATGTTTTTAAAGGTTGCCATTTTCTGCATTCTACTCCATTTTCTTCAATATTATACTCTATTATTTTTTCTTCAGATTTAACTGAATCTTCTCTGCATGCTCTTTTAAAGCCCTGTATATTTTAAATATGGTCTTTATAAACACTCACTACTCAACAGTCTTTTTGTGAGGCTGTACTGGTGATTCCTCATCCTAAATCCAATCTGAATGACAGCTGCAGAGAGTCTCCTCAGGGAATTTCAGGAATCTCTTGGTTTCTTCTATACTGAAATTTCAAATTGCATTTTCCTCAAAGCTAGTCTGACATGCTGGAGGCCCGAGCTATTCTTGCTTTCTGGAAGACAATAATACAACATCAAACCCTGAGTCCAACTTTTGCTAGTTCAGAGCATTTTGTTCTCCTGAGATATGATTGCCAGAAGCCTCTGCTGGGAAAAATTATGCTTATAAAATTCCTTTAAACAAACAAAATACCATCATCCACAGGTGGGAGGGTTTATAGAACAAGTTTCTGGTTGCTATCTATTTGATGAGATATTTTTAGTTGTGATAGATAGTCTAAAGCATGGATTGATAAATTGCAGACAGTTCTACTCAAAGAATATGATGGGATTTGGTATGAAGTCTATGAAGAAAGCCTATGTGTTATAATATTCAGAGCAACCTTGGTCACCTTGCTTATGCTTTTGTAATGAGAATTTGCACTTGCCAAGGATGAGTTCAGAGCCCAACAGTCAGCATCTCCATCTTCAAGTGATGCAGTTCAAAACTGGAGCTGATGTCTTGGATGTCTGGTCCTAAACTGAATGTTGGTGTAGCATATACATTTTCTTTTTCTCAGCATTCTTTGAAAAATTACAATAGATTGTGAGATAAAAACCCACTTTAAAGTTTAACTGTGGCTGATATTCTTTCTTCTGGCTGGAGCAAAAGTTAACTTTTAAGGGCAAACCCCCAGGGCTGGGTATACTAGTAAACTCCAGCTGCTTTGTATTTCTTTGTCAATACTGAGAAGTCATAAACCCAATTTAACTTTCTGGTTAAACCAGGTTTACAGATGTTTTGCATTGCTGGAGTGTAGCAGAGCAGCTGGAGCATACCCCTGGATCAGGGTGACTTTTTCTTTGCTGTGTCTTGTGCCTCTTTGCTCAGTCTTACATGGAATAAAACAAGGCAGAGGCAGTCAGCTCTTGGCAGTGCACAGTCAAATGGATGCAAGACTTGCATTTAGAGCCAAAGCCACCGTGGGTCTTTTTGGGTCTTTCTATTTGTTTTTATATTCTCCTACTAGCTGTGTTTGCCATGAGGATACAGATGTGTGATAACTGTACTGGCCTTAAACTCAGTTTTGGTAAGTGCAGCATTTTTTCAGTGGGTTTTGCATGTTTTGTTGGCTCAAGTTATCTTACAAAAAACACCTTATAGCACTATATATCAGGAGGATGAAGAAGATTTTGATGTTAAAGTGCCAGAGGAATTCTTCACTTTAGGATCAGCTTGTCTCTATTGGTACCACTTGTGATGGTATCAGGTTGTTCCATTTCTCTGTGCCACATTTCTCCATCTCTACAACATCTTCCAGTTTTGTCTTTTTGAGTCTTGCTGATATGAATGCCATTTTGTCTTGTCATGGTTTCATGGTCTTAGGCTAGAAATGAATTACTTGAATGCTTCTTGTGGCTGCCTGAGATTGCAATGCAGCATGAATATAGATGAAGTTCTTGATTTGGACAGGTTTGTACTGTCATCACTAAATCCTGATGTTGGTTGCAACTTGCAGTCACAAAGGGAATAATAATAAGTATTACTGAGGGATATACTAGATGAAATTTAAACGGTTCCTTTGAGCAAAATATCATTCTATGGCTCTATTATCAGTAATAAACAACTTATAAATTCTAGCTGTATGTAGTCAATAATGGGCTAATGCTGGAAGAAGGAATGATTAATGTAGTAGGGCCTGTGCATTAATGGAAAAGTTCAGGGGGATAAGATAATCTATAAGAACACCTGCAGAACTATCTTTGTGTTATTTGTTGCGTGCAGTATGTCCATATGGTTACAATCACCAAGTGTTTAGAAACCTTTGCCTACAGCAAAAGCAATTGCCGGATAAGCTGTGCAAAATACACCGTGCTAATTTGAATGGCTCTGTTGAACTCCAGACTGCTTCATCTCTACTGCTCCTGCTGCCTTTGTCACAGCCAGACTTCTTGTGTGTTTTTGAAGTTACTGAGATCTTTGGTTTAGCTTCTCCCCAAGTATTTGTTATCAGGGAAAACAGTTATGTAGCTGAATTAGTTGCACCAGCAGCTGCCACACCACAGTCAGATAAACTTCCACTCTTACAAACTGTTTGTGCTCTTTACAACAGAAACTAAGTTAGTTTCTGTTCTTTCATTTTTATGGGGTTGTGACATTTTGTTTCTAAATTCCAGTAATGTCACACTGCTTTATGCATGGTTCTTAGGCTGCTGGTTTTGTGGGGTGGCAGTAGCCAGTTTGAAAATCATAAATCTAAAAAGAACCATGAGATCAGTCTGCAACCAGCAGCAAAAGCAAGGTGTCCACTCTGCTAATTTCAGCTGAGTTCATAGGAAAAAAATAAAAACAACAACAAAAAAAAATAAAGTTCCCCAGATTTTCTTGGTCCATACATGTCCCATATTTTGTACCTTCTTTGTAGTCTGCAGGTCCTGATGGCCAGCAAATCAACTGCATGAGAGAGGGAAAGACCACCTGTTGCACTAAATATTCACAAACCCTGCAAACAAAAATAAACAGTAAAAGACCAAACCCTTAACAGCTTGTAACAGCTGCCACATTCCGCCCAAGAGAAATCTTTATGCTAATGGAATCTGACAGGGTCTACATTAGATATCTACACGTACGGGGGAAAAAACCCTAAAAATAAAAAAGGGGGGTAAAGGAGAAAAAATAATGAGAGAAAGAGAGTAAGTCTGTTTGGCTTCTCTGAGAAGGTGATATTTTATGTATGTAAGTCTTTTGTCATTGTTCTCACTCTTGTAGTTTACATTTTTGATAGTTTGAAGTTAAACATTTGTTGAGTGCATGAGCTGCATGATGTGGCCAAGGACTAAACTGAGCTCTATTTCTTTCATTGGTTAAGTAAGGGGAGCAGTATCCCTGCTGTGCCCCAGCTGCACAAAAAATTCTGCTGAAGATTCATCTATGAAGATGCATAGAAAATAGTCTTCTAATATCTCACATACCAGTTTGTCTTTTGTACCAAACTGATGAAAACCCAGGAAATTTACATGAGGAATACTAAACAGTTGAGTCATGGAAAGAAGCCAGGCAGTAGCATCTTTCTGATTTGTATTGGATGGCTCTGATCCCAGGACACTGGTGCTGGAAACTGGTGCTGGTTGGGGTTATTGCCTATCATCTTGGGGCTTGCAGTGCAGATGCTGACCTCAGAGTCACCACGCTTGTCAGAATGGTGTTTTCCTTCCTATCTGACAACAAGAAGCCTGGGGATTTGTGGATCAGAAAAAAATATAAGTTGAGGATTTCCAGGGTGATACAGAGATAGTAGAAATGCAAAAGGGATTAAGAAAGAAAAAAAATCTGAACTTCTTAATGTTCTTCTTTAAGCTCAGAAATGGCCAAAGGTATCCCTTTGAAGCTTTGAAAGTGACCCTCTGGTCTGGTTAGATTCCAAGGTTGCTAAAAGTGCTGAGAAAATTCCTCTTCTCCTGTTCTGTTAAACTGCAGTAAGTAGCTGGATGCATGGTCAGTGTGGTAAGAAGAGATGATTTGAGGCCATCCAACAGGGCAGTAGAAAAGGGAACTGTCTTTTTGCACAGTGACAGTGAAAGAGAGTTATGCTTCAGGCCTTAGAGATTTTTTTTGCACATCAAACCCAGGGATCTTTTCCATAAAATTTACAGTATTTTCCCATTAGATAGTTTCAAACTCCTTGAAATTCTGTTCTTGCAGTAGTCTGTGTGGCTTTGACAGATCAGTCCAGGTCCCATGGTAAAAAAATCTTGGTCAATCTGTCCAGCAAGTTGCCTGCAACAAGGGACAGTGCTTTAGTATTTCCTCTGTATTATCTGTAGGGAAAAACCTATTAGTCTCAAAAAGTTAAGCATTGGCATTTCCCTGTGGTCACCATGTCTGTCTCCACAAAGACTGAAATGCTTGTGTTTTTTTCTGGCTACACATCACTTCACAGAACAGCAGAAATAATTGGTGGAAACATCAGAAAAAAAGAACATAAAGAATGAGCAAGAGTGGAAATGGATAGTTTTAGAAGAGATTTGAAAGAATGGGGAAATGAAGGAGGCAGATTGATACTAACTGTGCAGTGAGCAGTAGCTTTGGAGATGTTCACCTCCACAGCTATGGTGCAACAGGAAGGGCCCTGCTTCAAGCAGACAGGTGAGAGGAACGACCTTGTAAAGAAAAGCAGTTAAGACCAGAAAGTGCAAGTTTGTGAGTTCCTGCAAAAGCAATAAGGAACATTTTGACCTGAGACAGTCCCAGCTGAAATTCCAGTGAAATCCTGTAGGACTAGTAATCTCAGTTGCATCTACTACCACTTTTGTTAGTGGTCAGTGGTGGATGAGCTGGTAGTGAAGTATTTCTCAAGGACTGTAACCTAGCAAGAGAAAATAATGAAACTACTTTAATTGTTGCTTATTTAACTCACGCCTAAAGTGGCATGATTTATAGACTCATCTGGGCTGAAAGAGACCTTCAAAATCATCTGCAACAAACTATCACCACCATAATCACCCCTGAACCATATCCCTACATGCTACATCCAGACACAGTACAGCCTAACATAGCGCAAGAGAATCAGCATTCCTCGGGCAGTATTCTGAGTAGGTCTCCTACCTGAAAGGAAGCCATGGGGTATCTGCATTTCCCGCTGACTGGACCTTGAGTTCAGAATGTGAGCTTTTGTATAAGGCACCACTTAAAGGAGAGACAAATACTTTTATCTTGTCAGTTTGGAGCTAGAAGAAATTACATGTAGCTTATATTCCTCAGAAATCCTTCTGTTTGTCCTTCAGTCATACACAATATGTAGTACCAGCCCTGGATGCTTACAGTTTTATATATCATGTTGATGCTTCAGGAGATATTGCCTGCTTTCCCTCTACTCACACCAGTCTAAAGTAAAAGTAATTTCTTTGAGTTTAGCCAAGCTGCACCCCACTGCAGCTGGTGTGTGTGAAGAAATCAAGTTCCCAGTTTGAAGGCCAGAAGAATATTCAGATCTTCCTCCTGATTGTTTCATTGTGAGCAAGTATGTGCTCAGAGTGGCTTGAGCTGTGCTAGCTGCCAGCTGGCACAGTTAATTACTACACATGGAGATTGATTCATCTTGCATCCCTCTAAAGATTGCTCACTTACAGATGTTCACGCCTGTCTCTTGATTAATTCAGAATCCTAGCACATGGAGAGAACTCCAGTTAAAAGTCACAGAGTCTTATAGACCTGGCTGTCACAAGGGTTGAATTTTGTGTCAGATGCAATTAACCTCCCCTGAATTCCCTGGGTCTGGACAAAGTGTCTCCAACTGGATGACAACATTCAGATGAGCTCAGCTCAGGAAAGGCTGAAGAAAACACAAAACATGTCTCAGTGCCTATCAAATCTGAACTAAGAGCAACAACACTAGAGACTCTCCATTTCCAAAATTAGACAAAAGAGAGGTAGTTACTGTTCTGTGCACTAACTTGGGGGTAATAATAGTTCATAACTCAGGGCACAAAGTAGTATTCTTGGGGAAAAAAGAGTTCTCTTCTCCTTTGTGTGGTACCACATGTTTCGGTAGATACTGACTTATCAATAATTAGTGGACTCCTTTTGCAACTTTTGATTTGTGCCAGCATGGAAAATTAGTCCTTTGACTAATTAGTCCTTTGACTTCCATAATTAAAGAAATACCCCTCCAGAAGCCTGTAAAATCAGTGGGATGATCATTATGAATCAGTGAGAGGGGGCTTAAGCCTCTGATACTTAATTTTTTGCAGCATGCTATTCCAGTTAATTCCCAGCGATTCCCAAAGCTCCAACCACATGTCCCGTGTGAAAAGCTGTGCAGGAAATGCTGGAATGAAGTGGGAACAGCACCTAGCCAAGTGCCATCTGTTGGCCGTTTACCATAATGCCTCAGAGGACAGTTTCTGAGTGCCTGAACCAAGCACAGACGATGTGGTGTAGACTCATCCCTTTGGATTCAGTTTAGTACCTCATTTCAGAAGGAGGGCTCTGCTTTTCCCTAGATCCAGTCCCTTCAGACTCCCAGTGTAGTTTATCTTTAAGTTGGACGTTGGGAAGAATTTCTTCACAGAAAAGGTGATTAGACATTGGAATGGGCTGCCCAGGGAGGTGATGGAGTCACTGTCCCTGTTTAAGGAAAGGCTGGATGTGGCACTCAGTACCATAGTCTGGTTGACATAGTGGTGTTCAGTCATAGATTGGACTTGATGATCTCAGAGGTCTTTTCCAGTGCAATTGATTCTGTGATTCTGTGATCTCAGAGAAGATGTAAGACTTCTGGTTAATGGTTTAGGACATGAGCAGGTATACAAACAGATCTTACCGTGAAGTATCCTCTCTCTTTTTATTGAAGGACAAATTGATTAGCCATTGCTAGAGAGACCTAAGCATAGTCACCCCCACTCATGTTTACTTCTCCAACACTTTGAGGTAGAATAATTTGAACTAGAGGAAGAAGATAAGATTTGCTCCTGTGTCACTGGGGTAGTGAAGTAGGGAGCAAATGTCTCAGCCTGTCTGTACTCTCAGATTGATTATCTGTCCTGTGGCCTCAGAACCCCAGAAGATTATCCCATATTATCTTGAATCATCTTGTGTGTAAGATATTAGTTTGTGATGTAGGACTGGTCTCCATGTAACAATCCTCTATGCATAAGTTTTGTGCTACTCCTTTAGAGGGACGGACATATTATTGCTTCAGCCTAACTCGGAAGTCCATGGGAGACATAAAGAACTCTCTTTTCAAAATGGATTGGGAGCAATAAGTGAACTAAACCTTTCTCATGTCCTGCAGAATTTCTACATTGTACTGGCAGATTTTCTAAGTAACTGACAAAGCTTACTGAAAACACCCTTCAAACAAAATGTCTGGTGCCCAGTGACATCACCTAGGGCTCTCATAAAAAAAAATTCTTCCTAATGACACTTGGGACTGGAAGTTTCTCATAAACTATCAGTCAAACACTTTATGTCCATACCACAGCAAAATGGATTTTCCAGAAATGTTTCCATGTGGCAGAAGGTGAGGATGGTGGTTCTGTGGGTGGTATCTTCACTGCCTCCTTCTTCTTAACTGTAGCTCTCTGCACTGATGTGCAGGCTGCTCCAAGAGACACTATCTCTCTCAGAAACACCGTAAACCTCAGACTCAGCCTCCATGACCTCAGGGTTGTTAAAGATTTTCTGGCATTTTCCTGGTATGGAAGGAATTTTACATGCCATGATTTAATCACATTTTTAGCACAAATTGTTACTTTTTGTCTCCTTAGGTTTCCTTTGCAGAGACAGTGATACCTCTATCTTTCTTCAAGTGCAGAGTAAATAGCTGTTTTGCTCATTCACTGGAATGCTTTTACTGGTGTGATTGATGAGGACACTCTAAAATATTGTTTCTGTGTGTTCTTTGAAATCTACAGAGCTTTTCCTGAGCCATTTGATGGACTGTTTCATGTATTTTTATTGTTTTCCTAATCATCTATATAATACTAGCGTAAATTTATTAAAAATAAGGTTCAAAACATAAGCACATTGCTTTGCAGAATGTATTGTGATTTTTTTTGGTGCAATGTCGGTGTGAAACAGTGCTATTTGCAAAATTTCATCTTAGCCCTCTGTGTGAAAATGAGGGCTGAATATATGCAGCATATCTACATAATAAATACATGCCAGCCCAGACTTTTAAACTAGTTGAACCTCACTTTTTTGTTCGTTTATTTTTTGAGCAAACCTCTTTCTTCTCTCCCATACAGGTGGTTGTGTCATGTGATTTTTTTCAATTGTTTCCTTGGTTGTATATTCCATACGTTTCCTATCACCTTTTTTTTTGTCCTTTAGTAGCCTAGAGCATTTTCTTCACCAAAAGCTTAATGGTTATCTTTCCAGGAAATATCATTGTTCAAAAAAAGTTTTATAGAAGCAAATAAAACACATTTGCAGAATAGTGCTGCCAAATAGGAAAATTTAAAAAAAAATGTGCAGGAGAATATTCAAATAAATGGAATGTCGTTTTCCAGTAAGCCCATCTTATCTTAGCTTGAAACAACAGGTTGAATTAACTTTTTTCATTTCTGTTTTTCATCTATATTTTGTACTCCCACCATTGCTTGCTACTATTTATACTTTATGTTGAGGGTCTTTTTTTCAGCTGTTTCTAAAATTTTACAAAAGAAGCCAGATATCATGTTGGAAACTCAAAGTCCCAAATCAGGCTATAAATCACAAAAACCCATACATATATATGCCATATAAAAGGCCACTTTAGCACTTCCTGTGTTGACCTTCCCCCTCTTTCCTCCTCTTATCCCTCACAGTAGGAAGAACTGGGGAGTCTTACCTGGCTTCTTTACTTTGCAGACTCAGAACAGAGCACTGGGTCAGACACAGAGGTGCTGGCAGAAAGGACATCCTGCTCATTTGACTCCCATTCTGACCTTACATCTGGTGGCTCAGGCCCTCAGCCTCCTCCACCTTCATCCATGGAAGAGATCCAGGTAGAGCTGCAGTGTGCAGACCTCTGGAAAAGATTTCATGACATTGGGACAGAGATGATCATCACAAAAGCAGGCAGGTAAGATATCTCTGGCTTTCTGTCTAGTTAAAAAAAAAAAAAATCACAACCAAACAAACCAATATTTATTTCATTGTTTTTTAAAGAAAGAAACTTTTTCCTTCTTGATAATCCAAAGAGATAAATATGCAGAAAAAATTAAATGGCTGAATTTCTCAGCTGTATCTCCTGTTAGCTTTCTTAAGACAAGTAAAGTTGTTTCATATGACTGTTTGAATAAATGGCTCCAAAGGAAAACTGGCAGCTGCATGAAAACATTGAGGATAGTTGTTCCTTTGAGCAAATAAATCAGGAAACAATCATTGTACTGTTGGCTGTACTGAATTTGAGATATGAATTTGGGGGTGAGCCATTTGAGTTTCCTTTCAAGTTTCCATAGCTCTTCATGAGCTTATTGATTTAATCTCAAGTATAGTGAAATTCAAAGTCACCTTTTCACCAAATAAATGTCTTCCTGCAGCTCTAAACAGTTGCAGTGTTAATGACTTCCTGTATGAAAAAATGTGCAAGCCTAATGTTTTCCTTTGCTGTTGCAGTGATACCACAACAGCTGAGGTTAGATAGAGGCACAAATTTGCAAGACTTTTTTAAAAGGAAACCTCACCATGACAGGTTAGACAAGGGGAATATCTTCTCTGCTGACTACTATTTAAAAATGCCTAAGAGTCTGAAGACACAACCTAGAGGTAGTTGTACATTTCTAGATGACCCAAACTAGGATTTAAAAGCACGTTTGCATTAGCAGGCCGTTTCTTATCTCCACCTAATGGGGTTTTCATTCCGATTGAGGAGAAGGAGGGCGTCAGCACCATGGACAGAGCCCGCCAAGGCGTACATACACCACGAGTGACCCGGGAGCTGTCCCGACTGTGCCGCAGGGATGCAGCAGGGAAATTTTAGCCAAGTTTTGGGGTAAACTCACCGTGCTCTATTGTTTACAGCGTTGTTTCATATCTGTGCTCAAAAATTTGCCAGAACAGCTCGACTTGTTGTTTTACACTCTTGTGAAGTGAGCATTATGGCTCTCTAGCCCCAGAACGTTCAGATAATTCAAGGAAAGTTACACTGGAAAAATAACCCAGATGATCTGTGAAAAAGATTATCAGGGCCAGGTTAGCTCCCAGTTTTATATTTCAGTGGCAAAGGAAACATTTCTCATCAGTACAGAGTGGGCTGCTGGTTTTGACCTTCTGCCTCAAATGGAAGAGGCAAGGTAAGAGGAATGATATCACTTGCTATTGTGCAGCACCTCTTCTCTGCAGATGTAAAAGCAGACACAGAGGAAATAATTATCCTCTTTTCGTAGGTGGTGACATTGAGACCTAAACAGATTAAGTGATCTGTCCAGCATCATTAAATATGGCACTGGAAGAACCAACTTCCCTCTTTCTGGTTTCATTGTCCTGGTGCCTGGGCCATGCTGTTTCAGGAACTTAATACATTATTACCTGTTAGATTGACTATAATGAATTTTTTGGTGATATATGGAGTAGATAGACCTAAAAGCAGCATAAATATATCTTTGCCCAGAAGTTCAAACTAAAATGGCCAGAATGTAGTGGTATGAAGAGGATCTTGGCAGCTCACACATTTCTGAATGAAGTAGCTGACCTTTCTGATGTCTTGCAAGATCCAGTGTGGATAATTTTTTCACTTACAGAAGACCATATGTCACAACAAAGTCATGACTTCCCGTGCAAATCAAATATTCATCATAATCCAAAATAATATTCTTTCTCCTTAAAAGGAAATGCTTGTAATTATTTGAATCCTGATGGCCAACTGTCACTTTACTGTCCACAGGAAATCTATGTAACTACTAAATAGATGTGTTTTTTTCTGCTTGATTATGTTCTTCTCCAGAAGTGATGTTAACAATATTGGAGGGCTGCTGGTTTTTTCTTTTTCTGTTGACTACATTTGTTGGTTAATCATTGCAAAGCATGGTGAAGAGTGGGGTAGTTTCTTTAGGTGATACACCTGTTCATTGAGGATGGTCCTCACAGGTGTGATAAAATTTGCAAATTAAATGGTTAAACAGTGCAACAGGTTAAACAGTTTTCTCTCAGAGAAGATGTGTCTGTGACGAGCGAGAGCTGGGTCAAGCAGTCCTATTTCTCCATATGGGATGCATACACATGATGCATCCCAGAGATTAGGTTTCATTATTTCTGGCATAAATAGCAGAACTAGTGTTATTCCCTGAAGATTTTCTACTACTTATTCAAATTGTTAGAGATACACAGAGTAATTTACATCTGCTTCCTTCCCCACAGAAGATTTTGCTCTTGTTGCTTTCTCATTGGAAACCCTGAGTCCCAAAAGGCCTTCTTGTTTTGAAAGCCATTATAATTACAGACTCAGTTGCCTAAAATACAGCTGCTCCTTAATTTTCTATGACTTGCAAAGCACTGCCCGGTTCCTGCCTGTCCCCACTAATGTCTCCCCAATGTCTCTCTGCTCTTGCTGTGTAATGCTAATTTATAGCCTACGTTCTCATTTCAAACATATTTCTGGGGCTATATCCTGACTATGTCAGGCACACTGCACTTTTTTGACTTTCAGACTCCTGCTCTCACTCACTTCAAATTCTGCTTTGTTGTTTTTCTTTTCTTGATGCTGCATTTATAGATGGCTTTTTTTTTTTTTTTTTTTTTTGGGTCTGTTTCCATACATTTACTCCAGTCCTCTTATAACTCTTCCTTTTTCCTTTCCATCAAAACATTGTTATTTAGATTTTAATCAGATGCTTATAAAAAGACACCTTTGTTCCTTGTGTAAAATATGCAAATGGCTGTCAGCTGCAGTCATTCAAATCTGCAATTTACCTTTATCTCCTTTTTGTTTGAAAGGCAACCTTGGACTCTGGACAAAATAAAATGAGTTTATCTTAAGCCCCAGGTCATACTGACTTGAACAACTAGTCCTACATAGAATTTTTAACTCTTTTTCTCTACTCTCCTTTACTAACAGTGATCATACTGGCAGCATCAGCATACGAATTTGAAACCTACCTCACATCCCTACAATCTCTATCTAATGTCCATGGTCACCTGAGCTGCAGGGGTAACTTTTGTTAACTTATGCAGAGAAATGCTGCTCAAAGTAGGAAAAAATGTGCACTTATTCCCAGGGGAATACACTATAGGGAGTGCTTGTAGTCCTCCTCTGGACAGGAACAGCTGCCTACTGTTTATGGAGGTTTTGTGAGTGCTACCATGCATACCAGCACATCCAAGAGGTTTTGTTCTGGGAGCACATGTTCTACCTGTAACAGAGCCAGGATCTCATCTCAACAGTGGGGGAAATTATCTCATCTGTCATATCACAGTTAGCATATCTGTGCTGCAGGATGGCTCAAACCAAAATGCTGATGGCCAGGAAAGGTAGTAAGACTGGAAAAACCATCAGTGAGTGAAACAGCTGACCTTATCCTCTCCTGACTTCTCTGTGTCTCCTGATAGGTTAAATGGTACTTAGTCTGCAGTCTCTTTGCCTCCCTGAAATCATGAGTCTGAGTTGTCTGTAGCATGAACTCAGGGTTGTTTATGTTACCAGGTGTTGTTTTTTCTTTCCAATGGATGGAAGGTCCCAAAGTGCTCCTCAGTTAGAGACAGCAGCAGAGATTTTGCAATCAAGTTCTGTTGATGCTGAAGGGGCCCATAGAGAGGACTTCTCAGAGCAAGGGCCATTAGGCCACAGCTACCAAACTGATTTTTAGAGTTGCTTGCTCCATCTTCCAGAAGAATTTCCTCTTTGGGAGCAACTGAGAAGATCTTTGGGAACAACTGAGAAGATCTGTTGGTCTCTCTCTCCTTCATAAACAATAAATCCATGTGCTACCAAGCTCTGCCCTCAGCTTTTCCTCTCAAAACACGCATCTCTACATGATCCCATACTGCAGAGGGAAACAGAAGGGCATTCCTCCATTGCTTTTCCTTGCCTTGCCTTGCCTTCAATCCTTACACATTTGTTTCTCTAAAGAAATATACGTTTGGCATCAGTCTTAAGTGCAAGGAAATATGAGATATGAAATAAGAAGGATAACTTCAGGTTGCCCTGTAAACTCACACTTTGTAAACACTGTGCATACTTAATCTGCAGAGGTAAATCAGATTATTTTGCAGAGTTTCTCAACTGGATTATTTTCATGCCTGGGAAATGACTATTCTGTCTATTTATTTTGCTACAGTTGAAGAGCGCTTCATTTTAGGGTTTGCATTTCATAGATGTCACCCTCATAGAAATCTACTCTTATCTAAGTTCCTAACTTAAGAGTAAGAAACTGAAGCTTTATTCTATTGGGAAAAAAATCCAGTGTGGGGATATCCTCCTCCTATTACCAGCTTTCACAAAGTAAAATTAAACTATATCTTAAAAGAAAATCTTAAATACCACCATGAAAATATATAGTGTTAGCTGCCACAACCCAACCAAATTTTTTTTTTGTTGAAAGTTCCCAAACATGGTTCTTGATATGAGTACACTCCTGTGCTTTCAAATACTTTTTAACTAAGTCCTAGAGATATTTATCTATCATTAGTTTTCTTCACATTTGATGTTCATAAACTTCAATCTCATTATTGAGGAAAACAGAAATTGAGTTGACTGTGGCACATGGTTGTTACTAAAATGCTTTTTGAAACACTTCTAAGTGGCCCTAAAGCAGTTCTAATGACTCATTTCATATCACATTGTATTTCCCCCCAAAAGATACTGTGTGTAAGTTCAGAGTCTAAATTTAGGAAGATTGTTTTTCTGCTGAGTGGTATAGTTTTACCACTCATGAATAACTTGATAATTCTAAACTGCTGCTGATATAAAACCTCCTCCTAAAACATATTAGATGTCATCACATGTTACCTTTGAAAACAGACAGCCTTCACGTCTGTAGCTGTTGACTATGAAGCGGATACCTTTCTAGATGAAAGATTCTTGACTCTTTATTAATACAGCCATATCCAAATGACTTGAATTCCTTTCAAACCTTTGAGCCTCTTGTTTTCTATAAGGCTGGTGCCTCTGGGCAACCAAGAGCAAGCCAAGAGGAAATGCAGAGAACAGGGACTTTACCAGGATTATACACAAGCACATCCCTAAGTCTCCACTGTTAGCCTCTGCCTTTTCCATTTCCCTCTTTCCACACAGCAGTGCTGCTGTAGACCTGCTGTGATGGTTCCAGGCCATATCCTTATGGCAAAGAAACCTAAGTTACTTTTATACCCACAGAAAAAGAAAAACAGTAATAATTTACAAAACTCTAAAAGTACACTTAAACCTTTGAGAAAGTAGTGGGATCAGCCAAGCTCTCTCCGATCATTTTCGAGATTAGCCTCTAAACCTGCTGAATGGTCTGTGGTAATCTTTTACAAGGTATTTCATAAGGAAACAACCCCATATACTATACTGCAACTTTACACAGGGCTGTAGATTTGGAGAGAGCTTCTTGGGACACACAGCGCATTCAATTTTCCCAACACAGTGCGCACACTTAGACTCAAAGTGACTCTGATTTAATCCTGGGTTTCTCATCAACCCTCTGAAACATGACCTACCTCTTTAGCTGCTCCCAAGTCACCTCTCTCTAATTAAAGAGAGCTGGACTGTAAAATGCCACATCCTGTACCCATTTGGCTTGGCGGATTTAATGAGCCATTGTGGCAGAAACAAGGTAATGCCCTCAAGCCACTGAAGACTAATCCATTATTCCTTCCCCACTTCCCCCCCAGTCATTCTACTAGCAAACTCACACCATCAGTTGCACAAATTGCTCTCTCCTTGAAGGGTTTCTGCAGACGATTTTTCTGACAGTTTTACATCTCTCATAAGTCGGGTTAGCCGTGCTGTGGCAGCTGTGGGGCAGTGCTCTCCCCACCCCACCCAATAAATGCCCTTTTGCAAAGCAGATGCAGTTACTAATAGGTCAGATCTTCTCAGTGTGGCCTGAAATGAAAAAGCTGTGGGTAGGACAAAGGCTGAGCATCAACCTCCTCCTCCTTCCCACCCTCTTCTGCAAGTGGCTATATGTGACTTGGCTGGGAAAGAATGAAGTAGGTTCCCGTGATCACATCCCTGTCATGCAAAGTTGGCGAGGCATGTCTCAAGATGTTTACACAAGCTTCCGTGTTTTCTTCCACCTCCAGTCTGTGTTCACTAGCAATAGCTTGAGAAACAAAAATGTTGAAAAGAGAACTAAATCTTCTTCTCTGACATTTCACTGCTTCTCACTAAATAGAAGGGAAAGTGTCATGATGGTTTGTAGAGAAGGCTCCCAGAAACATTTCTTGTACACTTTTTTACTATTTTGGCATTATGATTTTAAATTGCTCTTTAATACCCTCCCTCCATCCACATACTTCCATCCTGCAAGGATATGTCTACTTATCAAAGAAGCAGAATATGATTTTGTATAAGCATCCAGTACTTTTGGGGTTTCTCCTACCAAAGCTCTGTATTTTCTAGGCAGAAGTCATTCAGTTGAATAACACCATCCTATAGGACCTCAGCTTAGTTTCTCTCAGATAAAGGCTGAGTAGCCCCTCATGAAGAGCTCAGGTCTGAGTTATCAGTCAGTGAAACAATGCAGAATTTCTTTCAGTCCTCTGCTCTGATTTCAGTGTTGCTTGATTCCTTCTGCACCTCTTTCAGTTCAGCTCCTCAGATTTTATGAAGGTGTAAAAATACCACATTAGTTCCAAATAAAATATGGCATAAGTAATGCCCTCAGCATGCTCTTTGAGGGAGGTGTAAAATAGAAATTTGTCTACTGGCCACCACAAAATTTTTAAGAAGCAGAAATTATACAATAGCAACAGTAACATGCTTTAATGTTAAAGTTGTTCTGATCTGTTCTCTTCTGAAATAATTGCTACCTACACTTCCACAAGAGTGACTGTGTTTAGCAGAGCTTAACTTGTGCTCAGACAATAAGAAAAAGGCTGAGAATTGTGTCTTTTTGGTGTAGAGTTCCATACCTTGTCTATCAGGAGAAAATGCTTTAGATAGATCTGGATCATATGGCATAGAAAAGACAACAACTATTAAAAAGATTGCACAAAACACTACCAGGACTTCAAGGAAACTGTTATAATAACTAGTGTTTCTGTTGAATGTGAAATACATTCTAATAAGCAGATTAATCTGAGGGATGTTTTTTCTTAAATAACTATAAATATGAGAGTGAGAGGATCTTTCAGGATGATATACTTGCTTTCTTGCTTTAAATGTTACCTCAGTACTGTCAAACTCTATACTGAAATGTGATATTCTCAAAAAAAAAAAAAAAAAGAAAAAGAACTGGGAACAGAGTGCTTGACTGTGAGTGTTTTATCCTTACTTACAGGTTATTATCCCATTACTGCTTTTTCTAAGTGGGAAAAAATGGAAGATTCAAACTTCTGCCAGCACAGTCTTTTCTACCCACACCAAGCCCAGAGGAATCATGCCAAGGACTGGGCTGTGTAAAGTAGCATGCTTCTGGTGCCAGAGAAAGGTACAAGGATCCTCTTCAGTTTTCTTATTCATCATTTTCTTCCTTATTTCTATTCTTATTTTTCTAGGAGAATGTTTCCGGCCATGAGGGTGAAAATTACAGGCTTGGATCCCCACCAGCAGTATTATATTGCCATGGACATTGTCCCTGTGGATAACAAGAGATACAGGTAAGCTTTTCAGGGGCACAGGTGGGAATTTTGTACGAGCTTACTGTCAATGACAGCCTTGGAAAGACACCTGCCATTAAACACCATTGCAAAGGTGTGCTGGAGGAGACCCTGTTGATTTGCACCAACATAATTGATTTGACCGGAATCTTTAGACACAAACCCACAGTTTTAATACAGTCTCTTGCACTTTTGAGATTAAATCTTTCTCTTTTCAAATAGCAGTTTTTAATTGAGGAGATCACTGTCATGCATTTTCTGATTGACACAATTAGTAATGGCTGTATGAGGAAATTGATAACTGGAGCTATCAACGGGGGTCTGCAGCCTCTAAAACGACTTCCTCGAGAAAGGAATGGGCAAGGAACAGCTGAGCTAATCCAGGCCCCTCAGGTCTGGCCTGGGATTGGTTGATTTCTAATTCAAAAGTGATCACTGTCCAGCACAGCAGCCTCAGTGAATATTGGTCCCTGACCTACAGTACGGAGTCACTGAGAAACTTTCCACTGCTGAGCTAAAGACAGGAAGAAGAGATTTCTCTGATATTAATGGGCTTCTGATCTTAAAAAATACTCTGGAAAACTTATGATCCCTGCCACCCAGCAAACTCTCCAGACTGATGTGATATATGTATTCTTATTAAAAGACCCCTGAGAGCAAGTCTTTTCTCCAAATAGTCTTGCCTAAACCACATTTCAAGGATTCAGAATTGAACCTCTGCTTCAAAGGCTAAATACCACAGTTTTGGTCCCAAATTATACAGCGTTTTTCTCAGGAAAATGATTTTCCTGGAAAGCAGCAAGATAGTGTTTGATACTCAGCTGGATGTGTTTTGTTTCTGTCCTGGTTAGCTTGTGCAGCCACATAGAGCAAACTAACAGGAAAGGAAAAGACTCCTCTTTTTTTTTTCCTTATTTTTTTTTTCCTTCCCCCCTCCCCCACCCCTCATTTCTTGTGAAAATACAGGAAATGAGTCACTGTAGGTAAAGACTGAAACATCTTAGCACAGCTGAGTTGAGACCCAACCAGGGGCAGCACAGGGCAGAACTCAGAGGAGTCAGTGGAACAGTTTGTGAAATGCTTTAGAGGGAAGGAGCTGCAGGGCAGGAGAAAAAGGGGTGTCTAGGCAAAGCTGTGATAGAGAAATTTATGGCATATATAGCATGGCTATACCAGGAACACAAAAATAATTTTCTCTTCTAATCCCAACATATGTAACACTATATGGAATTTCCTGTTTTGCAGCATTTCAAACCAGAAATTCCATTTTATCAATAGTTTTACTGGTATCCATTGGATAGTGCCCTTTCTGGGTGAAGCCACATGTGTTTTCCAAAGCCTGGTATGAGATATAATGCAGATTTCCAGAAATTGCAGGGTATTTATTATTATTTTCAGAGGCGGCTTCGTTTATCCATATTTTCTAGCTTCTTACTCTGGCTCAGAGAGGGTTAAGGAGCTGAGAAGGCACATGTGGCAGAGTTTTACAGGGAAAATTACTGCAAGGTGGTTTTAATAAGGAATCAAGTCTGAACAAGTGGCTCAGGGTTAATCTGGCTTTCATTTAGAAGGTAGGAGGTTGCAATAAAGCACATTCTATCCTGACTGCAAATGAGAGCTTGGGGTGCATGAGGGTGGCAGGGGAGGGGGAGCCCTGGACATGTTCCTGCAGTGAGTGAGTAACCTCCCTTAGCCACCTACTCTTCCTCTTTTAGGTATGTGTATCACAGCTCCAAGTGGATGGTGGCTGGCAATGCTGACTCCCCAGTGCCCCCAAGGGTTTACATCCACCCTGACTCCCTGGCTTCTGGAGACACCTGGATGAGGCAGGTGGTCAGTTTTGACAAGCTCAAGCTGACCAACAATGAGCTTGATGATCAAGGCCATGTAAGTTAGAAGTTAATCCTTCTGCCTGCTATCCCAGCCTCACTCCTCTCAGACTTGAAAGCATGCTTCTGCTGCTTTGATGCTCCTGTGTCCTGTTGGGAACACGTGTCTGTGCCTGCTTTCAGATTTATGGAGCTTTTTCTGCTATTTCAGCACTTTTCCTCAAAATGTTGCCTGACCCTATGTAGCATCTTTCTCTTTGCTCACAGCACAAACTTTGTCTCCTACATGCTTGTAAGAAAAGGATAATTTTCTCCATATTAGCTCTTACTCCTTCTCCGCTTTCTTGTACATCTGGATGTTGTGTAAAATATTTTTGGGGGAAAAAAAAATACTTTTCCTTTTGTTTTCTCTTCAGATAATCTTGCATTCAATGCATAAGTATCAGCCTCGTGTTCATGTCATCCGCAAGGATTTCAGCAGTGATCTTTCTCCTACAAAGCCAGTTCCTTCAGGAGATGGGGTGAAAACCTTCAACTTTCCTGAGACTGTTTTCACCACAGTGACAGCCTACCAAAATCAACAGGTAAATCCTTCATGCTCCTTTTATGTTGTCCATTCATAAAAAATATCAATGTATTCTTTATGACTGAGACACTAAATTCTCTGAGAAACAGAGAAAAGTTATACTTTACAGGCTAGAAAAGAAAATGCTCTGGGATATTGTGTAGTCATGAAGTATCTAGACAGGAAACTACCTTGAAGATAAGATGGCTGTAGCTTTTACTGTAAAATAAGTAACTAAGATCAGCTGTAGAGAGATGTGCCGTGTTCAAATTTCTTTGTTACCTCATGGTAAAAGCCTAGAGTATCCTATCCTCACTATAGTTTTAAGGCAGTACGGCTACTCCACATCAGTTATCTCAGAGGCAAAGCAGTTGGGTTTTTTCTAGCAGTGAAGGAAAACGTTTTGGAGAAGCCAATCTCATCAGTTTGTTGACAAAAGAAGCATTTGAGTGCATTTGTTGCATATACACTGGAAATCTCATGCATGAATGCCCCGAGGGATAGGGGTCAGGTAAGGAACCAAGTTATACACCTGAAATTTAGGAAAGTAAACTTCCAGTTCTTCAAGGAGATGGTCATAAGGAGCTCCTGGGAGTCTGCCCTTAGGAACTAGGTATGGAACAGAGGCAGCAGCTGGCAGATCTTTAAGATAGTCTTCCATACAGGCCAACAGCCAGCAACCCCCAGGAGCCAGAATTCAGACAAGGAAGTCAAGAAGTCAGCATGGCTGAGTAGGGACCTCCTGGGCAAACCAAAGGGAAAGAAACAAATGCACAGGCAGTGGAAACAAAGACAGGAACCCTGTGTAGGTGTTGGGTGAGGAAGGCCATGGCAAAACTAGAACTAGATCTGGTAAGGGATGCAAAGAATAACAAGAAGGGCTTCTACAAGCAAGTTAACTGGGAAAGGAAGATTAAAGAAGTTGTATCTCTCCATGATAAACAATGCTGGAAAATTGGTAACAACTGATGAGAAGGCTGAGGCTCTTTTGCCTTAGTCTTCAAATGAATGAGTCATCTCTTCTCCTACATTTTGACAGGATGACAGCAGGACAGAGACTGGGTAAGCAAAATGCTTCCTACTGTAAGTAAGGATCAGAAAAGAAGGTTTTGGGGTGACCCAATTGCAGCCTTCCAGTACCAAAATGGAGCCTACAAGAAAGATGGATAGACTTTTTACAAGGGTGTGTAGTGACAGGAGAAGGAGGTATGGCTTAAAAGTGGAGGAAAATAGGTTTAGACTAGGTATTACAAAGGAATTCTTTACTGTGATGATGGTGAGGCACTGGCACAGGTTGCTCAGAGAAGCTGTGGATGCCCCATCCCTGGAAGTGTTCAAGGCCAGGTTGGATGGGGCTTTGAGCAACCTGATCTAGAGGAGGTTGTCCCTGCTCATGGCAGGTGGGTTTGAACAAGAAGATCTTTTTGGTTCCTTCCAACCTAAACCATTCTGTGATTTTATGGTAACTTGTGTCTAGTTCAGGCCTTGTGTAGTTCCCAGTGACGAGACTTAGTATTGACTTTAGATACCATAAGGAAAAGATGTTGCTGCAGCAGGATTGCAATATTTAACCCATTTTTAACAATTTTGAATTCTAACGGTTTAGTGAAATGTTACAGTTTTTTGTTTTGCAAGGCATAAGAGAGCACACATGCAGACAGTGCTCCCATGACTGCTTCTTTTTCTTCCTATGACTCCCAACTTTTTTTCTCAGTCTGGTCCCCTTGAACTGACTTAAATAAGGATCCAAAATGGATAAAAAATATTGCAACACACTGGTAGGTTTGCTATCATTGCAGAAAATTTCCTGTCCCCCCCCACCCAGCCCCTTGCCCAAATGCAGATATTCCACAAATCTTAACTGAGGATCAGACAAGGAAAGTGGATTGGGAAAGGAGAAGAAATGGAAGGAAATAAGCCTGTCATTCTTCCTTAATTACCAGACTTATAATTGCACAGGAAGGGAGGTGCTAAGGGAGGGATCCCTGTCAGGGACTGGCACTATAAGCTGCCTCACAGTAAAGAAACACTGACATTTGTCTCTCTGAATTCCAAATGTTTGGGGACTTTGTACAAAATTACATGGGGGGCACAATCACATTTTTATAATACCAATAAGGAGATTCTGGTGGGTGGGAGAAACCTTTTCATTAAAACCAAATTTAAACCCCCTGAATCTGCCTGCATGCCCTCCAGTGGCTGCAGAGGTTTGACTTACTGGGGGAAGCATCTCTGGAAACAATTGTAAAATGTTAGCAAATCCACCACAGGGATTCCCTCTGCTGTAATTCCATCCTTCACAGAACATATCTGTCTCTGTACACACAAGTCCCTGGACAGCTGCAAAGTCAGGCTAGCGGAAATTAAGTTCACGAATTAAGCTTCTGCAAAAATAGGAGCTGCATTCCAGATCTGAGGTTAATATTCAGAGTAAGGGCTTGGTTCTGACAGAAGCAAAACACCTGCAAATCCCCTACAGATCAGACTGTATTAAACTAGTCCCTTTTGAGCAGTTTCAGCAAAACCACCTCAAATTTGGTAGAATCTGGAGATCTCACTCTCCTTTCATTCCAAACATAGAATCTCTAGGAAAGCTGAGGCTGGCAGAGGGAAGCTCTTGTGCCACAACAGGTTGTGAAATAGTCAGCACAGAGTATAATACCACTGGCTGCAAGATGAAAATCCCTGTGTTATATTCCATATTTACCAACATGGAATTCATGTTTTAAAAAAAAGCAGGAAGGAAGATTCCCCCAAAGTACTCCATCTGACTGCTACCTCCTTTATTTAGAGGAGGACAAAAAAAATTTCCAGACCAGGAAACTCTTGAGGGGCACCCAGATGCTGACCAGAACAACAGCAACTTGTATGTGTGGCTGGGTAGCCACCTGACATCTTTGGGGGCTGTAGCCTGTGCTTTGCTTGGCCATTTCTCTTCAGCATTGTTGGAAGGTCCATGGGCTGCATCTAGCTGCTGGATATCTGGAGTGTTGAGGCTAAGATAACTCAGCAGCCAAACTCGAGCAGAGTGCCTGCTTCCCAAACCACATGGCCATTGATAAATTCCAGCTCCTAGGGTTTTGCACCTGGTGTGCTTCTACTTCAGGAATAACTTCTCAGCCCCAGCATTGTGCCAGGTTTCCTAATGCTACATGATTTCTGTCCCTGGTGCCATTTTTTGATAAGCAGATTATCTGTTAACAGATAATAGAAGGGCAAATTTAACAGACGTCTGGGAAAATAAGTATGAAAGATCATTGTACAGGTGGCTTGGGCAAGAATGGTAATTAACCATCCATAGTTTTCATTTGCTGAAGGAAAACAATTTGAAGATATCAACTAATTCTCTTTTTCTTACTTTTAGATCACCAGATTAAAAATTGACAGAAACCCCTTTGCTAAAGGTTTCAGAGATTCTGGGAGAAACAGGTAACAGAAGATTTTTTTTTCTTTATGTTTCCTCACTGATCTCTTCCTTCCTTTCCCTGATAAGTGCACAAGGCATATGACTAAGGTTGAGAAAGGTGATTTTTTTTTTTTAATTAAAACAAAGAAAAATGGGGAATTGAAGATTGTAAAACAGACAAATAGGTCACAGTCTAACAGTGCAAAATAATTATTCTTTATTACATGTAGGGTCGGCAGAAGGACATTTTTAAATTTTAATTTTCATGGGAAATGCCAAAACTTGGAGTGCAAATGCTTGCTTTTGCAAGAAGAGAAAATGGGTTTCTCATAGGTGTGCAGGACAAAAGTGCAAAAATTTTCTCATTTCAAATAATTTCAATTTTTCTCCAGCAATGTCCAATGGTTTCATTTTGACTGTGTTGCTTAAATTTGTCATGATTTTTATGGAAAAATTAAGTAGAACACCTTAAATATTAGTTAGAAGAAATTATATTTTAACAGCACAGTATTTTAAATGGGGCTTTAATCAATCGTCCCACTGTATTAGTAAAGGCCATTACAGAGTCATCAAAGAAGAGTAAGAAAATCCAGAAAAAGTTTCAACTTTTTCTGCCATTCATGAATCCTTCAGTAGAATGTGCAGCAGATCTAAATATTTCAGTTCTAAGTTATGTAGGTGTCCTTTAAATCAGTGTAACAAAGGCTTTAAACTTTAATTATACAATTAGACATATATGACTACGTTACAAGAAACCTGGGGTTGTAAAGCAAAGCTCTGAGTGTGCAGACCAGAGTAAGAGTTGTGTGCATAGCCCTCATTTGCTGTCCCCATGGGCACTGTAATTCAGTTTTACTTGCATGCTCCTGTTGTGTGTGTTTACCAGGACTTCTGTCTCCTTTGTAAGGAGGTTTGCTAAGGTCAGTGCTCATGAATGGGCAACTGCCCTGTGTTTTCCACTACTCACTTCAGTGCTACACTCTCCATGATCACAAAGAAGACATTTAACTGACCTAGAGACTTCCTAGCTCAGCTCTTCTGCTCTCATCTTACTGAAGTTATGTGTAAAGATGTTGCCACTCTCATTTGATCCCCGCTGTGATCATCAGTTCTCCTTGAGGCATAAGTGACTTTTATTCTGCTCTCCTCTCCTGTGTGGGAAAAGCAATGTGTGTCCTGGGTACGAGATCTTCCCCGTGTGTACAGATATAGCTGCACTGGGGGCTGGGCTGGGTAGAGGGATTGATGCAGTTCCAGGTACATGGTGGGCTATATTAATGTGGAAGGCATTAATAAGGTCCTAGCTCAGTGAATTTGGACAGTTTCCGGAAAAGGTTGGGAATTACTGATCTTTGTAGCTCATTGATTTAAGAAAGGGCAGGAAATTGCTGCACGGCTGCAGCTGTGGGGAAGGCTCAGTAAGGCTCTCTGCTGATGTAAAGAGGAATTAAAATCTTTAAGGTATTACACATCAAAGGGAGCAGCCTGAGGCTTTAGGAAGGAAAAAACAGGCAAGGGTATTTGCAAGCATATATAGCAGTCAGGCGCCTGCCTCACAAGCAGGGGTCTGGCTGCAGTTGCACTGCTGTTGTCAGCTAGGGGAGGACATGAATGCTCAGCTGCCTCCTTCCCAGAGGACACATACACAGATATTCCCAAAGGAGGGAGAAAGGCATTAAAGTCCAAGCTGTGTGTGAAAGAACTCTCCATATGGGACTTGTCTTAGCTGTGTTGGATGGCTTTTCTCTCCTTTGTGAATTTGTAATCTCATTAGGATCACTGGTCAAAAAACAATTGTAATAATCTGCAACTTCCCACATCCTTCCCACAGCTTCAGTCTACTGCAGTGCATCAGACTGTGGCTGGAGAAGGTGCCACTGAAAATGTAGGTCTCCTTTGCAAAAGAAATACGGTAATTTGGAGAAGGGCTATTTGGGAATCAGCAAGTGAGTAGTATATGTTCAAGAGGTTTCATTATAAGGTCTTAAAAGAAAAAAAAGGTGTGGGAGCAGCAAGATAAACAGAATTCTGAGGCAGGTCCAGGACATCCTATTCCAGTGACATTGGGTACTGAGTCAGAGACATGGTTAGAGTTTGCCAGCAAATGGAGGAAATAATTCCCAGGGGAAAAGCAGAGCATGGTGGAAGAAAAGGAACTCTTAAGCCACTTTTTTCCTAGGACATTTCCTTTGTGCTTTATGTTGAGGCTCTTCCATTAAATGGAGATGGATATTTTTCCTCCACTTATCCACTGTTATTGTTTCACTGTTGTCTCCTGCTGCAGAAATTATGTGACTGTTGTTTTTAAAACTAGCTTCTATTTTAGTTCATTCACTTCCATCAGTGCAAGAGACTGCTAAACCCTGCTGCTCTGGGGACACCCCATCATGATGTGACTGACTGTATCCATATGGGGGAGTAATCTTTCCCCAGATCCTTTCTTGGCTCTCTTTCAGTTATCTTCGTGTCTCTCTTCAGACCTTACTGCCTCAGTCTTGGAGCTGGGAGAAGGAGAACTGAGGTGTTTCAGAGCAAAGGATGGAAAAGCTCAGCAGCTTGCTGATGTTTTGCAGTCTTTGAGCACTCAAACCATGTCAAGTAATGGTGTTCGGGAATCTAACCATCAGCCTTGTTGAATTGCAGAGGTAGCCTGCGTTTGAAGGCCAAGCCTTAGTTCCCGTTTCTTAGAGATTCCCTCTACACTTCTTCACTTTTTACAAAAGCACATAAAGTATCTATAGAAGTGCAACAAGAGAAGTTCCTGATGTTGAAAGAGAAGTTTCCTGGTGATGAAAGGATACCCACATAATATATGAATAAGACAGGTTTTACTTGGTTTCTTCCCTGTACTTCAAGAGATTGAGAAACCAGTTTTTGACATATGGAGCTCAGCTAGCCAAATGTTTGGGTAGTGAGGGTGCAGGTTTAATGCCACAGAGACTATTTTTAGAGACTGGGTAAAGTTCATCTGACAGTGGGATGCTTGCAGGAGCTCCTTATCCAGGAGGTAGCCAGAAAGGAAAACAGTCCGGAAACTCAACAGGGTGGTGGAAGAAAAAAACTCTAAGCTGAAGGAAAAAACAGCACTTTCCTTTCAGATGTGGGTAGCTGAGGTGAATAAAAGTTGTTTGCGTTGGAAATGCTCTTTGAGCTTTGTCTAAGATAAGAGATCCAGGAGAGCACAAACTTAGGCAGATAGTTTGGCTTCTTCAGCAAACAATGAAATGATGTCCTGAACCCTACATGCAGTGGGAATGGCAAGATCAGCCATATGGGATGGATTATGGAGGTGCACAGATAGCTCATTTCATTTTTCAGACAATGGAACTGTTTAGTTTATTGACTGTTATTAAAAGTTTATAGCACTAAAAATAAAAGAATGAATGAAAAAGCAAACTTTGGATACCTTTTAAAGGACTGACCTTATTAAAAAATGCTGGCAGTGAGACCTCTTCTGATATTTTTTTTTTAAAACTTCCTTCATAAAGATGGTGTGAGAGGAAAGGGTTTATGGCCTGATAGTTAGTTTGAAGTTAATTTTTCAGTGCAGTTCTTTAGAAGAGAAAGTAGATGCCACGTGGATAATGTGCAGCACACCTGGTATTGGCAACCCTCAGCAAAGGCCCCCCAAATTTCCTGACATTTCAGAAACGCTGAAAACAATTATTTTTTGTCAACATTCATCATTGTCCCAAAATGTCTCTTCATTGGCCAGGTGGGAATTCTTTTCCTTGTTAGGGGGTGGAACACATACACACAATAGCACTCCAGTATTTCTGCTGACTAGGAGACCACACCAATGTCATAAAATGCTATGCCGGAGACAGTTATTAGAGTTGACAGGGATTAAATTTCTTGATTCCCACCTCAACATTTTCTTTCAAAAGTAGGAATACATTGCAGACAGAAGAAAGGCTGGGGATAGGGTTGTAAAATCAGTACACAAAGGTTGTGTGTCTTCTCACCAAGAGCAGTTTTTAGTATGACTGCATGTTTTCCCTCTGCAAGACTCCATACATAGTGTGGTAGGTGCTTAGCATGTTAGCACACAAAGCTGCTGTCTCATGGATCTTGTCTGATGCCTGGAAGGATGTGAAAATTCAGTAAGGATGTGTTCTGCTTAGAAGCTATTTTGAAAACACCCACAGCATTTTTTTCTGCAGGGAGAAAAAGAGCCCCTAAAACCAGAAATCAAAGATTAAAAAAAAGAAACCCACAAACTAATGGGGAAAAAAGTTGGTCTAGTATATAGAGGCTTAAATTTGCACATAGGAGAAGAGGACAGAAGTTTGAGCTCTGTCACCCACATGCTCAGAGAGGATGTTTTGCACATATGTTCAACATATGCAAACTTGTGGGGAGTAAAGGACTCACACTTGGGACAGGAGGAGCCAGCTGTGGAGTTTGACATTCATTCTTCAGGTATCTGTAACCAGGCTGCCCTCAGCATTGCAGGGCAAGGCCAGACTCTTGCTGCCACCAGTTACAGTGTGGAAGGGGAAGAGTGGCAGGCACTGTGTTCACAGCAAGGGGGCTGTTGTAGAACTGCTCCCCTGGAACAGGAGGAGGTAGATCCTTGTTGGTGTTGGCATCTTTCCTTTCCCTGACATACAGGGCAGGAATAGAGCAGCTTTGCAAGCTGCTCTGGCACTCAGTGCTGCCTTTTACCCTCTATCAGCTCACAGAGTCAAGTCCAACCCTTGAAAGCAGTCTATTACTCCAGATTTACTGTTTTATTTCTTCTTTTTATTATGTCCTGGATATTCTCTTTTTTTTTCCCCTTTTCTTTTAGAAGTAGAAATTATATGGTGTCTATGAGAACTGTATTGATACAGGGGAAAGAGTTAAATGGAGAACTAGAAACTTTGAATCATGAGTCAATTGCTGAGCTGATAATGATGTAGGCTCCAGGGAGAGGCAGGGGTAACAGCTTTCATCTGCTTTTAGTGTCTCCATGAGCCACCTCCCATTAGGGACTAGATTTTACTGGAAGGGAGTTGTGAGACCAGAGCTAGAAGCCCAGTGCTGGTACAGACTGCGGTTGTGTACCTGGGGATCTAATGACTGAGCCAGACTGTGTGTCCACTGCTTTCAGTAAGCTGGCCTCCCTGCTTCCCACAGATTCTGTGGCAGGCACAGAGCAGCTGGAATAGCACAGCTGGAACTTTCAATCTGCATTTCTGATATATTACGTGGTTCTAATTGTCAAGGCAGGTCCTTTCAACAATAGGTCTGGTTGCACTACAACTTGCTTGGGGCATTTCATGCCGTCTTGATATACAGTACCAGAAAGTCTTCCCTCAGTGTTTGGGCTGGGGATCATTTCATGAGGCTGAACAAAAGGTACTCTTCTCTTCCTGGCTGTGTGTGTCAAGAAGCAGGTGGAGTCTGAACGTGCGTGACTTTCACATGCAGGGAGCTGAGGAAAGCCTGGGGGTGGTACCAGTAGTCAAAGGGCAGCTTTTGCACACAGAGCCCAGCTTAGCTGATGGGTTCAAATTCTGCACTGCCTTGTTGCCTCTGAGCTCCATGAGCTGGCAAAGGCCACTGTATTAACCAAATAGTTTTGTTGTAATGTGCTCAGCACTAGTGTGAGACTGCTATGCAGAGATGTCTTCTGTTTCTACTTCTAACAGCTTAGCAGCTAATAAACACCATGCAACAACCTCTCTTCTAAACCTCCTCTTAAAATACAGAGTTTGGTTTGCCAACTCCAATGTATTTAAAGCATCCAAGCTTCCGGGGAGATTTTGGAAAGTTAACTGAGTGAGAGGGGCGTGTGCAGAAAGACATTTTCGCAGGCAAAAGGCAGCTCCAGTGTCAGCACAACATCTGATGAGAGGCTCTGGGGATGTTGTGCCTTTTGCATTGAAAGGGGATATGTTCTCGCATTTGATGAAGAATCTCTACTGGTATTCAGTCAGTGCAAAGGCTGTAACCTACTGTGGGAAAACAGGCTGGGGAAGGTGAGGAATGAGCAACAGAGAGGTGTGCAGCTTCCACTGAGGAGAACTTTTCCTGGGAAGACACTCCAGTGTGTTTGATAATACATCTATGTAGTCACTGAGCCTGTGGCACTAAGAGACTTCCAGCACAGCTAGGAGTTTGTGGTGACAACAAGAATAAATCTGAGACCCCAGCCCTTCAAGAAGAAAATTTCTCACTCAATTTTTAGCTTTTTCTCTTTTATATATCTTTGTGGTGAGCTACGGACCCAAAGAAGATATACTACTGATCTTTTAGAAAGAACATCTTATGCATTTCCAGTTGAAGTCCAAAAACAATTCCCTTTTTGATGGCTTCTCATCACGCTTCAGAACAGTGTCCAGAACTGCAAAGTGGCAGGGAAAGGCAATTTACAAAGTCTCTCTGCTTCCATAGTCTGAAACCCAGACCTCCTTTGTTTGTATGACAGCTATATCCAAAAATTGTGGAGGGCCACTCAACGATAAATTGAGTATGCCTTGAGGAGCTGGCAGTTGTATGTCCTCTGGAAAGCAGACAGAAGGCTTGAGATTCTTGCTAGAAAGGAAAAAGGCATTGAGAGACTGTTAGGAGCTTCTGAAATCCTGGGGTTGGGGAAATTTTATTTTACTCTTGTGGTCAGCACCTGTGTGGGAGGACTCACTTGCAGAGTTCACAGATGCCAAGGTGACCTTTCAGTGGCTGCTGGCAGCCTGCCAAGTAATGTCAGGGCCTTCTTTCTTCAGTGCCTGTAGCCCCATCTGATTGACATTCTTATTTGCTCCTTGCTTTCTTTCCTTTGCACAGAACGGGGCTGGAGGCCATCATGGAGACCTACGCCTTCTGGAGGCCCCCTGTGCGCACTCTCACCTTTGAAGATTTCACCACCATGCAGAAGCAGCAAGGTAAGCGAACAAGAAGATTGCAAAGAGCTGTAGAAAGAGCAGGAGAAGAGGGTATAAAAGCAGCAATGAACTTTGCTGCATGTCCAGTGACTGGAATGGGAATGTCACAGACATTGTTGAACTCTTGGCTGAAGTGAGAGGACACAGAGCAGGGAGGGGGATGGAAACAGCAGACAGGCGATGCCTTATGAAGTGCAATGCAATGACTTGGGTTCCCTGGTCTCCTTAGAGCTAGAGTCCTATGAGCTAGAAGGAGGAGCAGGAAGCATGGTAGGGTTGGGCAAACCAGCCCAAGTATACAGCATGAATTAAATGTAAAGAGAGCACAGAAAGACTAAGGAAATGCTCAACCATGTCAGACATGTTTTTCTCCATTTACAGTTTACATTTGCTATTTGTATGCAAACACAAGGGGAGGGATTTGCCCTCTGGAAATTTTAGGAGACCGAGAATGTGTCCTCCTTTGGAGTCATGCTACCTTGATTCTAAAACACAGTAGCCTTGCTGGAGACATTTTCTGCTAGTAAGAATCTGGGAGGAATTATTGGATAGGCCGAGTGTTCATGCTGTGTCTTTTCATAGCTTCTGCCCTTTACATATCTCATTTGTTAAGTAGGGCTTTCATCTCTAGTTTCAGGCCATGTTGCTATTTTGCTTTTTGCAGGGGTAGAAAGAGATATCAAGGCAGAAGCTTGAGACTTTTTTTTATTCCAACGTACATGCAAGAAAAGAAACAATTCAAACTGGTGTTCAAATGTGACACCACCAAAGTTAAATTATCAAAACCAAATGCTCGTCCTGTTTAGCAGATTCTCCAGCCTCTCACATTCAAGCTTGACATCAATCCCCAAACTTCCCTCCAGATCATGAATCTATCTGGGGATGGTGTGTTCTCCTCCAGATGCAGGGAAGCAGTGGTGGCCGTCGTGGTTGCCCATCACCAAGGCAGAATCAGAAGGGTGTCCAGCAGAGGAATTTCTTCTTGCTTGCTGACTGTCCCCCACACCAGTTCCACATGCAACAGCCCAAGGCCCTGCTAAATAATTTTTCTGATGGCACAGCACAGGAGTAGGACAGAGCACACTCAGCTCTGTTAGACTCCCCATGCATGGTCTTCACCTGACCACCCAACTCTTCTTGAATAGCACAGCATGGTGCAGGAGAGATTTTGCACAAGCTCAGGGGCTTGTGTCAAGGAGCACTTGTGGTGGGTCAGAGATGGGTTAAAGTAGGGATTTAGAAATGTTTTCATCAGCCACCTAAATAGAAACATAACAGCCTTTCCTCCTGGTCACAGTCACTGGAGCAATCTCTCTCCAGTGTCTCACCCCCTATTCAGGCTCGCCTGCCTCCCTCCCCTGAGTTATCAGATAACATCCTAGTGGCAAGTCCAACTATTGCTTACGTGGCAATGTAATATTAGGAAAGGAAAATATTTAATGTATTTTTAGCTTGTTATAATATAGTTTGGCAGCTGAAAAACCAGGAAGCAAGCCAGTACCCTCTAACCAGCAGGCCCTATGCAGACCACCACCACCACCATTGCACCAGAGACATTAAAGCTTAGGGCAGCACTTAACTGAAGTTGTGTTCACAGGTTGATCTCAAAAACTAACAACTCATTATAAAAGGGTTTTTGAGCTCTGCATTTAGCCATGTGAAATAATAGACCAGAAATATTCCAACCCCCATAGTGCTCGTCTCTCCAGTAATTGCTGTAACGAGCTGACCCCTGGTCTCAAAAATAGGTGCAAAGCTAAAGTACAAACATGCTCTATTTTAATTTCTGGCTGCTGGGACAGCCCCTAAAGGCAAGGACAAATATGCTAGCATGGAGTCCTAAGAATTGCTGGCAGAAAGAGCAAAAATCGCTGAGGTGGCTTTAAGCCACATGTTATTCCTTCCTCCAAATATAAGACAACCAGGATATATCGTGCCTACACCTCTTTGTCTCCTTGCTTTCAAGCACATGAACTGGGTGACAGGTGAGTAAATCACTGCTGTTTAAGAGCTGACATCAGCATAAGCTATTGAACCTCAGATCCTCTGAGACTTTACATGGCTGCGACTTGCCATAGTGTTTCCTCCTCTCCCTATTTGGAGCTTCAGTGCTATGAGCTGCATGGTGTCATCTCATACTGTTGTATATTTATGAATTATAAACTTTCAGTTTTGGGTTTTTTTTAATAAACTGATACTTTAATTCTAGATCCCTCTGCTTTCATCAAAACTGGGTGAATGTGTGACAATTCTGAATAAACATTTGCGGAAATACAAGTTTTCCTTTTATCCCCTAAAATGTTTGTTGGGAAATTGCATGGGGGCTGTGGAGACTTTTGGGAGTAGATGTGTCCCCTGCAGCTAAAGAGAAGTGAGTTCTTACTGCAGAGAGACAAGATGAGGGCAACAAGAGTGGCCTCCTGCCCAGGACCAATGAGGAGCAAGCCATGGTTGTCCAGCCTGTGAGGAGAGGGAGAATAGATCACAGTACTAAAATAAGATACTCTCTGTGGTGATAGGAAAAAATACAGTAGGTTCAAGTTACATGAAGTTTAAGGATGTGCTGTAACAGTTTCCTGTAGGAACTGTGGAATTCAGTTTTGATTTTCTAGAGATGGATCTGTCCTACTGTAATATGAAAAATTACATTTTCTGGGGCAAAAGCGTGGGGCATCAGCAGCATAAATATGGTGTCTTCCTTGCTTTCAAGCTAAATTTTTCTGTGTTATGGATTTCTACAGATTTTAAACTTTTCTTTTGTCACTTGGTAATTTTCTCATGAAATAAAAGTGCTATCTGACTTTTCCAAGATGCTTTTTTCTAACAAATCCAACTGAATTACTTGGCCGGGTTAGAGATTTGGCTAATAAATATTACTGTACAGATGTGATAATTTTTTGGAGAGTGTTTAATCTACTGCCACATGTGCTAGCTTGGAAAAGTTAGTGTGTATTCTGAAATGAGAAGCTGACTGATTTTAAAGCTGAAAACTACCAATAGGCACTCCAGTAAGGACAATCCCAGTATTATTCTGCAAAATTTGCTTTCAGCATTAACTTATCCAGAGCTAAATGAATTAGGGCAGTTCTTAAGAGATACAAATCCCAAAAATCCTGTAAAATGGTCAGTAGTGATGGGGACAAAGGTAGCAAGGACAATAGAGATTGCTTGGTAACCTGCAAGCATGCTAATGTGCTTAATTCAAGAGACTTTAAGTTTTCTGCTGTAACTAACTGTTTATCTCTTTTTGTGGGGTGTTAAGAGCTAAGGATAAATTTTCCCTCATCCACCTTTTTCATACATTTAATTGTTTTACAGGTTTTTATCTCCACCTTCTGTGACTCTGAAAGTGAATAGCACCAATTATTTAATTTCTCTTTTGGTGGGAACTTTTCCAGGTTCTTAATCGTTTCTTTAAACACAAGTCTACACAGAATATTCCAGACACATCCATGTGATACAATTATCTAAAGATATCACTTTTTTTCCCACATTATCCTTTTTACCATTTGACCTTCCTCCTAGTACTTTGCTCATTTGTTTGGGCCGGGCTACAATGGCTACAGCCACCCCAAAATCGATACTTGGTGTGCTGGGTGCAGCTGTTTCATGCAGGGATTGAATAACTTTTGAATCTGCACAATGATAGGTCTCAGCTGCCACACAAACTGGAGAGTTTGATGTTGTACCCAGTCACAGATGCCTGGTGCAACTGAATCTTGTGGTCCATGAGCTTTAGTTGCACATGTTGCCATTGAAAGACAGCACATCAGCAAATCCCTGCAGGTCTGTGACCTGAGTGGTCACCATGTTGTCCTATCAAGGGAAAGAACACACTGGTTCTATTAGTGAAATCCCCTGGCTTGAGAACAAAACCTCTCTTTTGGAGCACATAATCCAAAAGTATCCAGAGCTTTGCAAGAGTGAACACCATGTTGGACACAATCGCAGTAGATCTGCAGCCAGTTTTGAAAGAAAGAAGTTTCCCCCCTCGAGAAAAACCCTTCCACGAAATGCTCTGAAAATGGCAGTCCAGGAGCAGCTGACCTTCTGGGGAACAGTATCACCCACACTGCAGTCTGCTTACTGCTAGCGAGAAAAGAGGCTTGGGGTTATTGAATGCACATGGCAGTGAGATGTGTGGAAAGCCAAGAATCTATTAAAGTCTTTAATTGGAATATATTTTCAAAATTTAGATTGAACCTCATCCAGATTCTCATTATTAAAAATTTGTGGCTCAGTTTCTTGATTTTAAAAGGGAACATATAAAAAGAAAAAAAAAAAAAAGAAGGAGAGGAAAAAAGAAATACAGAGTTCCAGTAACTCTGCATTATGTCACTAAGAGTAAAAAGAGCTATGGCTGGCTCATTTGTGATGTCGTTTCCCACAGGATATTGTGATGAGCACATCACTATCAGTGACTGTAAGTTTTGTGAGCACATAGAGACTAAAAAGGCACTGGGGCAATATTAGAAGAGTGATCAGTATCTAATGCTTCCTACAAAAGCTAATTACTTATGAAGAAATGAAATCAAAGGTATCGTGGCATTTGGTAGGAAGAAGTACCTGCTAAGCAGAATTTCAGGACCAATATGAAAGTTGCATGATATGATCTATCACTAGGCCTGCAGCACATAAAATTCACTTCATTATTAAATTACTGTTTTGACACATGCATACCAAATCTGCAGGAGTCAAGTATCTTAAACTTGACTGGTCAGCTCTCAAGGCAGGTTTCCTTTCAAATGGGCTCTTTTCTTAAATAAGTACTTTTGCCAGGAACTCCAAAGGGTAGACACAGTAGATTCAACCCCGTCTCCATCAACTTGAGCGTCTGCATTGATCTTGGACTGGAGGTAGAGAGTCGACCTCTTAGAGGGTCTGCAAAATTGGCATTAATGGTTCTTGAGGTTAGATTGAAAATTGTTTACGAGGGTACTGGAGGGAAAGAGGGGTGTGTTCCTTGCTGGTGAGAGAGCAGGTGCTATCACTAGAGCAGCATGCAAAGTGATTGAGTACAGGTCCTACTGTCTCCTGAGAGGAGAACAACTTAACTTTGCAGTCTTGTGTCAACAGGGATAAAGCACAAAAGGCTCCCTCTCCTTGGTGTGGAAGGGATTCAACGTCTCATTCACTGCTGGAAAGGAACAATGTTTTCTTGTAGTAAGGATGCTTCCAGACAGACCCTAAGTCTGCACAGGCTATCAGCAGATGCAAGACAGATACCCTGATCTGAGGTGTTGCATTACCCTTTCTGGGCAGGCATCACCTCTGTCTTGCCAAAGTTTGTCTGTACAGCCTATAACTTATTCAATATAATACTCTTCCCCCACTGGGGTGGTGCTCAGAGAGCTGCCCTGATTGCACCCATATGAAAACAAAATCCTGAATACACAAAATGTCTACTGGTGTCAAGTGGAAGGAAGACTGAACACTCCAGAACCTCATCTGAAGGCATTGCAGGTGCCTGGAGGAAGAAAAAAGTAAATAACTATTAAGATCCTTTTGGCTTTATCTGAGATCTTAGATCCCAAAAATAGTGTCTCCCGAAAGAGCGGAGCTGCTTACACCAAGGGAGATTGTACCACCTACAAATTCATCTGATTGGCCCCTCGCCTCCCAAAGGCAGCCTTCAGTTCTGTCAGCGATGCCACCAGGATAATCTGGATACTGCTTCCCTTTGGAAATCAATTGTAAACAGTCTATGCTGTTGGCAGAGGTCAGATAGCTGGTGTGGACTCAATTATCTACTTGATTCTTTTGACCTTGAAGAGGAGATTGGAAACAGAGTGATTGTTGCCAGAGTTATTGGGATCAAGTGCTAGTTTCTGCTACATATTTCAAATGGCTCATAGATTGCTTCATTTAAACAAAGCACTAGGAAACAAACTATTCCAGCTTCCTCTTGGTTGAGCTGCAGACAGTTTATCTTTAGGGAAGGGACATTTTTTGGTGCTTCACTGGAAAATTAAAATACCCTCCCAGATGTGACACAAGAAGCTGGAAGTCAAAGTCTGAGCTACTTCCTGATGACCTGAAAGGAGCCTGAATTGCTCTGTTACTCCAGAGAGGTGTTTACTCTGAGTTCCAGTGACTGAAGCCTAAGTCTCTGTTATCTGATGAGTGGTGATTATGTTTCACATGAATGGCTGGAGGTGGGCAATGACACTTTGAATATTTGCACAGTTTCCTAAGAGTAGGACATAATTTTCTTATTAATAGAAAATTACATGTTCTTTGAACTTGCCACAGTACTTCGATGTTTTTCCTTAGCTGTCTTGGTGCTCTGGATATGGATGGGAATAGAAATCACATGTCTTGAATCATACTTTTTGTCCACAATAGAAAAAAATGGTTGGTTTTTACCATTAGATCTTGAAAATATTTTATCTTGGAGGATGACTGAGCCTAGTTTTATCTCTAATTTTCTGACTGCTCAGTTTGCCTAGCAGAAATTTGTAAGATGCAAATGGAAGTAAAGTATTATTCTGAATTGTTCTATATCCACCATTAATTCCAATGATTCTTGTCATTTGAGGCAAACACATTAAAAAAGTCCTTCTCTATAATTTGCTGTTTTTAACCAAAATTTCCTTTCATTCCTTACCGTTGTGCCATAGAGTACATACTTTCACCCTTAAATCTATTGCTGTAATTATCTTCTTTTATATGCTCTGTGAGCTGTATCCCAAAGAACTACAAAGTACTCTTTATGTTTCCTCTACAACCCAGCAACTTGGCACACAATAGGTTTTGAGTCTCATTTGGGCCTTTTAAAGATTTTACCAGCGGATTCATAATTTGATAATTGGCCAAGGGGTCTAGAGAGAAAAAAGGCAGCTACTCTCTGTGAAGAGAGAAATGGCTCTCATTCCCGTGAAAATGGGAAGATTGCATTCCTAAAAATAGGGAAGCAGTGAAGAGAGCATCCAGCATGTCACAGAGCAGGTGGCCCTGCCCTTTCTTGTTAAAAAGACAAGAAACAGGCATCAAAGCCATTTAGTTTTCCAAGGCGGTGAAGAGGGAACTCAGAGGTGTAGTCATGGTGATGAAGAATCTTTCAGTCCTCCAGAAGATTTTAGGTTTGAGCTTTGCAAAGCTGGGAATGGGAGCAGAGACCTTGGGCTGCCAGTTACACTTGCAAGGAAGAAGTTGCCATGATAGGTGAGAACTGGAGTGACACCTGATATTGTGGCATTTAGATGTCTGAAGCCATCAAGCAGGACTGAGGCATGTGCTGCTTGAAGCAGAAATGGATCCAGGTTTGTGCTACGCCTGGCTCCAAAAGGACATGAGATCAGATAGTTACAGTGGCACACTCTGGCCTCATAATCTATAAGTCAGACCACCTGGCAATCGGCACAAATCCTCCCTCCTGATCTCATTACTCCCTCAGATTCCCATCCTTGGGCAATTAAAAAATTTAATTTTTGTTCTTTGACCAACGGTGAAGTAACTTGGAAGACGGAGAGTAAATTTCATGTGCCATACTTAGTGTACATGTGTGTACAAGTGCACAGAATGGAGGTAGGACTTACCTTTTTATTCAAATTTGTTTTCCTGCATGCATGCCATTACATTTATTTACTGTTGTATCTGAGCATAGGACACCGCAAAACACTGGGAAGAGTTGCCTCATTCCTGTGCTTTAGAAAGACCCTGTACATATGTATCCAAGACTGTAGAGTCATCACAAAAACCAGACCTTTCAGAAATTACTTGGAGTACATCTGCATGGACAGACCCCTCTGTGCACCTTGCTGGCCAGACATATGCCAGCTTCTGGCCAGCTCCATTTGGAAAGCTGGAGCGTTGCATTATCATGGCTCTGTGCCCAAGTGAATATAAACTACCTCTCAGGAGGGCTTATTTACTCAAGTAAAGTGCCAGGAGAAGAGTTGTGAGCCAGGTGAATGACTTGTGGCCACAGTCCCTTTTTCCTGCACCCCCAGGTGCTTGGACACATGCCTATCAGATGATGAAGATGCCAACATCTTGGGCAGGTGTCAGAAGAGGGGCTGTGGCAGCTCCAGGAGATGGATAGGTGTGGTTGTGCACCCATCAATCCAAGCATATACTCACATAGGGAGGTCGAAGGAGATGGCGTGGCTGAGGCTGTGGACTGTGGGCTGGGCACAGTCCTGTGGCCTCTTCAAAGCCTGCAGGCTGTGGACTGGCCATGCTACCCCCTGGTTCATGTCTTGCCACAAGCTAAACTAGCTTGTAGGTGGAAGTGGGCTAAGCTCTCTGAGAAGCACTTGCACTCCAAGAATAACTTTGTGCTGCCTGACCCATCAAAACATAAAATCTAAGACAAGCCACCTTGCTCATCCTATCCTTGTTAGAAAATAAGGCACAAAGTCTGGGGAGCCACATCTGTTTACAGTGTGACAGTGAATACCAGGTCACCCCTGTGTAAGACCAGCCATGCTGAGAACTGCAGGCTGTGACCAAGTTGCCCAAACTTCTCTAAAGCTTTTGTCTGTCTGATGAGACTCTGCCATTGTACAGGGTATGGCATTCATGCTCAGGTATGCTGTGCTGACTGCAGCTCTGCACTGAGCAAGGACGAAGAGGTTTGTGTGGAGGCACTGTAGGTGTTGGTAGCATCCAATGTCTGGAAACATTAGCCAGGAAAACATGCTGCAGTGGAGTCCAAAATTCAATTTATGTAGATCTTCCAGATAAAGGAGGTCCTGGGATAAGTTTTGGGTCAAGTGAGTAGTATGGTGTCATTTGCAAGAGAGATCCCAGAAAATTTTCCATGCACAATTGCTTCAGACTCTCTTGGCACTGATGCTCTCCCCACTATTTTGCTGTTGCCAGAAAGCTCCTTTGGCTAATGCTGGCTGCTGGCAGGTGTATTTTCCATCTACACTGCAGTGTTATAAGTTCTCTACGTGACCTGCCTTCTGTGGAAGAGGTCCCTGAAAGCATTTCAGATGCCCTGGCATGCTGAATGTTTCCAAAATGCTCCAACCCCTCATTTTAACCCACATCATACCTATGGATTATGTATATTTGGGCTGCAGTTTGCCTTGAAATTGTCCTTAACATAAGCTCAGTCTAGGTAAAAGCAAAAACAAGGGTTTATTTGGAACATACAGGAAAGACAGCACCATTATCAATGGACTGGAAGGAAACACCAGTCATAAGCTACTTGAGATGATATTTTAATGGCAGTTCTTGTTGATACTCAGAGGAAAAGCTGTAATTTCTTCCCTAAGTCTTATGGGCATGTATCTGACCCTGGTGCACAGACAGCATTTCTATTTGGAAATGCTGAGAAGAAGAGGAAGGTTTGCCTTTACGTCCCACCCTTTCCACATGGTCTCCCTATCTTCCACCATGATTTCATTCTTCTTTCCTACTTCTTGGTCCCAGTTTGCAAACTTTGACTTCTTGCACTTGATTGTACTACTGTTCCCCTCATTGAAAATGCTTTTGTCCTTTTGATAAGGTCAACTTAGTTATTGCTTGTATGCCGAGAGAACAAGCTCCTTTCAGAAGGAAAGCATTGCTTGGCTAAGCCCTGGACAAAATAGCAGGACACTGTGAGGACAGACACTTTCACCTGGCAGGCTTCAGATACAAAGGAGGGGCCTTTGAAATTCTGAACCTTCTATTTTATACAAATGTGATGCACATATGTGGAGCTAATGTCTGTAGAGACAAAATATTATCTTCTGGAGGCTGCTCAAAATAGTAATTAATCACTCTGGAATCATGGTAAGTGTGGAGGTGAGAGATACTGTGACATTGCTGGTAAATGCTTTTGGTGTTGGCAACTATTTCCAGGGGAAATGGTAGGTAGAGAAAAGGAACAGAGGACAACTATTGAGGGATTCATTTTATTCTTGCTTAAATGTGGTCTCAGTTGACTTAAACCAGACCTGACATAGTTCTGTGTGTCAGTTTAACTATATTGGTTTGTATTCATGCCTTCCATTAAAATGACACACACATCTGTTTTTCCAAGACTCTGGTACGGTGTGGATATATTTGCTGGGCTTGCTGCCATCTCTAGGTGTATTTGGCTGACTTTGTAACAACTACAGACCAAGTTATAACTTCACATAAGTCCAGGTTGTGTATGGCCCATACTTCAGGCTGCCAGCAAAGATGGCTAGGAAATGTCCTTTGGAGCAGAGCGGAGCTGTCCAAAGAGAATGAGCTGAGACAGGCTTTGCATTGTATTATTTCCTGTTCCAGTTTTAAGGTGTAAAGATTACTCTGCAAATAATTAGGAACTTCCTGCTTCTGCATTATGCTCTGTTGCAGCAGAAATGTGGTGTATCCTTATGCTTGTGGTTGGCATTGGTAACATAGCATTCTTGAAAGAGAATTGTCAGGTTTGACATTTGCTCCTGTTGATGGATCTCTTACCTCCTTATCATTTTGAAGTTACAGAGAAAAAGAAAAATCTTTTTTTACTCTGTTTTCTAACTGTTGTGTTGCCACCTCAGGGTTTTCCTGTTGGCCTGCAAATAGGGGTTATTCAAAGCAGAATCACTCAATCACTCTTTGGAGGTGACCTGAAATATTCAGTTCTCAGTTTTGGACCCATTAAGCAATCCTTGAAACTGCTAACAAGCAAAACTTACTCTTTGTATAGCCAAAGCCTCAGTTTTGGTTATGACTGAATTGTAGCTTCTCAGCAGATGAATAAAGTCTAATGCTGGAGGTAACTGGTGTGTGCACTTTTCTCCTACTTTGTTAATTAAGTTTAGCTCTGGGGCAAAGGATTATGAAATTAAGACATCGTATTTAGTAATTTATTCTATGTATTTTATTTCAAACAGGTCATTAAATACTCATACATATATACGTATGTATTTTTACTTACTTTCCAGACACTGTCAGCAAGGGAGTCACTTTCTGCAGTTTGATCATGAAATAAATGGTGTAAAGAGTCAAAAGCAGGATTGCTGCGGGTTAAATACATCTCACTTTATGCTGTATTTGTTTTGTGATTATTTGACCTCTATATTTCAGGCTTGGATAACAAGATGATACATGAATTTAGCTGTCTGCCTGCTCTCCCTGTTAGAGGTTGTGCTCCTTACAGCAGGGCTAACAAAAAAATGGTGTCTGTAGTTGTGTTCGATCTCATCCTTTATCAGCAATTTCAACTAAAACCAGACAGCAATGGAACTACTTGTGTAGAGGCCAGCCTTCTCTTCTGCTGGCCCTACTGCAGTATTGACAACCTGTAACAGAGAGACAGGGAGAAAGGCTGGAAGAGGTACCATCTTTACTTATCATAGCCAAAATAGCCCGAGGTCATCTGACAGAGACATTAAATGAACCAGGAAATTGTAGCCTTTAAAATAAATGCTAAATTAGAAACTTAGACAAGAAGCTTTTGAACTCTGGGGCTAAAATACATGAGCAAATTTGAGCATTTGAGTATTGTCAAGAAGTGAATGCAGAGTCCATGGTGCCATTTGAAAATTCAGTTTCTCTCAATTTCTTTCAATTTACTTTAATGCAGATTTGATGCAATGCTTCTCTTTTATGCTTCTGAATGAATGACAAAAGGAGTCAGTGACTCAGTAATAACTGGTAACCATTCCTCCCCATGGCTGGTAATGGGAATGACTGCTTTGATTTAGCAACACAGAAATTTGCCTTTTGTTAGTGTTGCCTGGGTCCACAGCAATCACTCCAGGTAGTGCTTACCCAGTGCTGTTTTTCTTATTTTCTGAATCTTGGTTAAAATATTTAAATTAAAAGATCACAAATAGTATTAATTTCTCAAGGTTACATTTTCACTCCCCATTCTGTTTCACCCTAGATGCGTAAGAGTCAGATGAAATCGTGCTTTCATTCTCACCATCATATACTGACACAGAACTTTCTAGTGCATCTCTTAACAACTAGCATTACCTATTCCTTTTCATAAAACAATGATTGTTAAGTTATTCCCTGGGTTTTTTTGTTTTGTTTTGTTTTGTTTTGTTTTGCTTTTTTGTGGTTTTGTTTTGTTTTCTTTTTATAGCAGATACAGACTTGTCTCAAAATCTTGCTGGATTTTTTTCCATAAGGTGATACAAAAAAAAGTTGTCCCTTATTTTTGATCCTCAGTGTGCAATCTCTTCCTTGGTGAAATTTCACCTGCCCATTCAAACACCATCTCTTCAAGTCCCTTTGCCTCTCATCTGTAATCTTCTACCTCATTGGAAATGCTGCATCCCAGTTCCTTTGGGTCTGTTTATACCCTGGCCAAATTTTCTCACCAGCACTTCTTTGCTCTTTTTACAAGAGTCTCCAGTGTTGGTTGCCCTAATGCAGAAAGGGAATCTCATAGAGAATAATCAAACAGAAATAAAATGTTTCACATCAGGAAACTGAATCCTTTTAAGCACTGAACTGATTTTCCTGTTTGTTCAAAGAAGCTTCCTTCAATGCCTATAAGTAATGTCTTCTTAAGTTCAAAACTGTGCCATCATCTTTTTCATAGCACTTTCAGTTTGCTACCATTATTTGTAGTATTACACAGTATTATTTTCCCAGATCAGAGCATGTGAGCATTCCTGCTGTGCAGAATGGTCAATTCCATCATTCATAGCATAAATATTGTATAATGCACTGATACTACTGACATGCATATATATCAATATTTTGTTAACATCAGTGGTATGACATATGGAATCCCTTTTAAATTTTAAGCACGTGATTGAAAATCCTGACACATCCTCTTTCTGTGCCCTGTGGAACAGGATATAGCTTGAAACTGTGTCCCTTCATTTTGGTGTTACTTCTGGCTTGAATCAGCACCTCTGCACCATGAGCCAGCTGACAAAAATGCTGAATGGTGCAGAAGTCCAACATGTTTTCAGCCACTTCCCACCACAAGCCCTGAGCAGATGATAAAGCATGTTTGCAGTGGGACCATACAGTTCACTGACTGGTGGTCTTCCTGCAGACCAGGAGAGAGGAGAAATTACCTTATTTTTTTCTTTTATTTTCTTTTTTTTCCTTAAAAAGATCTAGATAAACATGCCTGGAAATGGCAGATCTCTTGACTGATGGAGCCGTCTTTCCTTGCAGCTTTTCCCAATGCCTTGGGTTACTCTGTGGCAGGCTTGCTTCCCTCTCCTATTTTAAAAGGGAATAAAACGTCTGTTGAATAACAAAGTTGTAGAAAAAAGCAGAAGGAAAGACCAAGGAATGCTATTAATAAAGTGAGGGCCCTTGCCAAGAAAGGCTGAGTTTTCCAGTGGCCATTTTACCACCCTTGCTTCTTTATTGAATTAAGCTGTTTTTCAATCAGGCTGTCTCATTTTGAAGATGTGGTTCTGTGGTTCTGAACATCCTCCCATGTGTTTTGTTTTGCAGGAGGCAGCACAGGAACGTCCCCGACCACCTCCAGCACAGGGACCCCGTCACCATCCGCTTCTTCTCACCTTCTCTCTCCATCCTGCTCTCCTCCAGCCTTCCATCTGGCCCCCAACACTTTCAATGTTGGCTGCCGGGAGAGTCAGCTTTGCAACCTCAATCTGTCTGATTATCCTCCTTGTGCCAGAAGCAACATGGCAGCACTGCAGAGCTACCCAGGGCTGAGTGATGGGGGCTACAACCGGCTACAGAGCAGCACCACTGCTGCCTCACAGCCCTCCGAAACCTTCATGCCTCAGAGGACTCCATCCTTGATCTCAGGAATGCCAGCTCCTTCCTCCCTGCCGAGCAACAGCAAGATGGAGGCATACAGTGGCCAGCTGGGATCTTTCCCCAGCTCCCAGTTTCAGTATGTCATGCAAGCAGGCAACCCTGCCTCCACCTCCTCCTCTTCACACATGTTTGGTGGTGGCCACATGCAGCAGAGCTCCTACAATGCCTTCTCTCTGCACAATCCCTACAATCTCTATGGATACAATTTCCCTGCTTCCCCCAGGCTGGCGGCAAGCCCAGAGAAACTCACCACCTCCCAAAGCACTTTACTCTGCTCTTCCCCATCCAGTGGAGCCTTTGGAGAGAGGCAATACCTTTCCACAGGGATGGATCACGGGATGCACATGATCAGCCCTCCCTCCAGCAACCAGCAGGCGGCTGCTGCCTGTGACAACAGGCAGTATGGAGCGGTTCAGGGCTCCTCCTCACAGATGTCTGTGCACATGGTCTAACAAGCCATGCCTCTCCTTGGCATCAAATGCAGACAGAACTTCATCGTTCCCAGGGGTGAACCCATCCCAGTACTCTTTTGCCTTCAAACTTATAGTGGAACTAGTATTTTAATGATAAACAAAAACATAAGCCTTCTAGGTGTGTGCCCCAGAACCTGCTAGAGAGCCTCAACTGACAACCATTGCAGCTTGTTGTAGCCCAGGACCTCCAGATTGGCACAGGGCACCTGCTTTTTCTGGACATTGCCAAGAAGAGAGCACGACTTCAACAAGAAGCTGGAGAGAAGCAGCTGAATATAACTGTTTATGCATTAATTTTAAGCAGTGTGAGCTTTCAGTGTGGAAGGACCCATCCCCTGTGCTGTCTCCTCCAAGTGTTGAAGAAGGGTAGTCTCCCAGGGCTTCATCCTCTGAAGCTGCACTGGCCATGGCTCTAAAGACCTCCCCCTTCCCAGACAGTTCCTCACTGCCAGAGTGGCTCAGCTCATTTCTGAAATCAGCAAGGCCTGTGGGTCCTTCTTCCACTGTAGCACAGGAATGATGCCACTGGGCTGGAGTTTCTTCTTGAGAGGTTTCTCATTTTCACCATGGCTCTGCCCAACCGGCTGTTTCTTTATGAAGGTCGAGCTCACCAGCACCCATCCTGCAGATGGAGATGGGAGAGAGAGGGGAGAGAAAAGTTTAAGCTCACAAACGAGCCTCAGACAGAAGTGGGGATGTAACTTTGGAAAGATGAATGGGGGGAGGGGGCTTGGCTCCTATTGACTTGACTGGAAGTAATGCAGCAAAACCAAATGTGTGTCTGCCACAGCACTCATCCCAGTGGGAAGGAACTGTCCAGACTGAGCTTATGGGGAAGAGTGGTGAGAAAAGAGAGCTCTACTGGAGTGCAGCTGACCTTGCATGTGAGAGTTGCCGTAGAAAATCCTTAGCATTTCAGAAACAGTGAGGTTGCCGACCTTCCACCTGCCACATGGTCTCTGTTTAACCAAATAGATCATTGCCTTTTAACATCTTTCTTTTCTGTTTTTTTTCTTGTTCTTTTTTTTTCTTTTTTCTCTTCAATTCCTTTAAAAATAAGAAAAAACAATTTTAGCTTGGTGCAAGCTATGCATTTAAGTTGTGTGACAATGCAAATACCAAGTAACAGAATACAGATATTATTGAGAGTTGTTGTGAGGTGTTGTAGATAAATGTATTTATATGCCTAGTGGGGTATTCAATATTATGAATATAAAAGAGGGCAATAAAAATGATATGTAAAATATGTATGAAGAAAAAGCTGTATAAAGATTTGCCCTATGCACGGAACTCTAAGTGCCAAGCACAGAAAGCGCTAAATAAATCTTTGCAATTGTTCCCTCTGTGTTCTTCTCTGTCTGTGAGGCTTTGCCAGTAGTTTTCTTGAGACAGACATTTTTAAAATACTGTCACATGTGTTTGCACAACAGAGGGGGTGAAGATATGATGCTAGATTGTGAAGTCCAGGCAATATTGCAATAAAAATTAAAATTTTGTCTTCTCAAGAAATTTTAAAAATTGAGTCCTTGGAATTTGTTTGCCTTCTTCACAGAAACTGTATCTCAAAAACAGCTAGAGTTGTTATTTTGATTATTGAAGAAACTCTTCAAAACAATTTTTCACAGTTGGTAAAGTGAATGATACTTAAAAATAGCAATATAATTTATTTATAATTTTAAAATGCAGTTTAGGAGTGTGTGTCAGTTTTTTATTTGCTCTATGCTTCTAATATGAGATTGAAACATTAACACTGAAGGCTGAGGGGAAGCTGGAAGCCCCCTCAAGTCTGGCTATAAGTTATAACTGCAGAGTTTACAGCTTTCCTTGTCTCAATAAACTTTTTTCCCTGCTGAATTGAATAAGCACCAGAAAGGTAGAAAGACGTTTAAAGATCAATTCTGCAAGCATTTATTTATTTTTATTTTTACAAGGGAAGATAAATATACCAATGCCATTCCCGGCTCTGGGCCTAGTCTGTCTGACTGTATTCTGGCTTTTACTGTGTCTAGTCTTTGGGTGCTGCTGTAAAGGGTAGGGGAGATTATGGATGGGGACAATCTATCCTTCACCTTGTTGTCTTTTGTTTACCCCTAATAATGAATTATTGGTTTAATCTTGACCAGGGAGTTCTATAGCCTTTCTAAAATCCTTTCAGAATCTTTCAGAAATGCCCTTCAATGAGTGCTTTGATTGTTGCTTTTGGGTTTAATTCCATTTTATGGCAACAATTTCTACAGGTTAATAGTATGTTGTGTGAACCAATATTTCCTTCTGCTGGCTCTTTGCATTACATTGCCCTTTCTTATTGAATCAATTCAATTCTTTGTGAGTCAGTCTGTATTTCAGCTAGACTCAAGAAGACTCAACAAAATCAAGATCATTGTCTGTATCAAAATACATGTATCTAAACTGGGTTAAATAAACAAAACAAAACAAATTACCACTGGAAAAAATAGCTCAAAAAACCAAACACATATGCAGGGCACAATTCCAATATTAGTGTGAAGAACTGGTATCCAAGTTTCCATGCATTTTAGTAGGAAACCTTGGATAAGAGCCTTGGAATGGTCACCCAGCCTCTTCAGCAGTGTGATCCTTCATGTTATTGAGTACTTTTTCCCTATATGATCCAACCATATTCTTCAGAAAATCTAGCTGCATCAGTATGAATTGAAGTTGCTTTTGGTATGAAGCATATTGACCCCAGGGTGAGCATTCATGGATCATATTTATAGACATATTTATTTAACTTTTATGGGGCACATACATAAAATGAGAGTGCTTAGTTAGCTAGATAGTAGTTATTCCTTAGTGTTTTATTGCTGCAGGGTCAGAATAGTCAGTATCAAAACTGAAAAAGCATAGAAAAAATATAAGAGAGGCTTCCCTGTTCCAAGATGTAAAGTTGTAAGTACACAAATAGTGTACTTGGTGTGAAAAGTTACACTGACAGTTTATGAGGATTAAAAACAAGCTAATACTGAAATGGGCAAAAAATATTACACTTTTTTCTTGGCAGTCACTGTGCAAAGTGAAAGCAGAGCACTGTTTGGGGGACAGTATCAGAAATAACAGGATAAACTTGTTAAAATTATTTATTTAGTGCTCATTTAGATGCAGAAGGGTAACACTCCCCTGAGCAGATAACCCACCCCAGACCAGACAGGTGATCCCAGACAAGACACCACTCCAGAAGGATGAGGTGAGCATTGAATTTGAAGTGGACCCAGGTGTGACAGGAATCTCCTGCACAGCAGTGGCTTTTCTACCCCTGCCACCCACATATGGACACAAGGCCCTGAGCCATTTGCCACTGTTTACTGGGGCTTCCCAGAGAGGGGTGTCAGCAATGGAGAAGGGGAGAGATGCACTGGGATCAGCGGGAAATCAACCAGGCTCCAGCTGGCCTGGTGGGCAGCCTGAGTTGCAGAACACACAGCAGCCACCCCTGGCAGCCTCCTTTTCCTTGGGTGACTGCCCTAATCACAGGGCTTGAGAGCCCTCCTGCCACAGTCCCGCTCTGATTCAGGAGCCCTTTGATTGCTCATTTGCAAAGCATGTGTGTGTGGGTGGCAGAGGCAGCAGTGCTGTGGTTCCTGTCCCCTTCCTTCCTTCCTTCCCTATTTTACCATGAACATTTGAATGCTTTGGTCAGCTTTAAGCAGCTTCGTGATGAAAGTTTTCACATGTTTCTTTAGAAGAGACAGTGGAGGAGAGTAGGGACCTTATTAATTTTCCTAGTGCAGGGAAGGCCACTATGTAACATCTTGTTCAAAGAAGCCACATCAGGAACAGGTGTCCCACATAAAAGCCCCCAACCACAAGTTTCATCTGGCATATGGATGTTATTAAACACCAGAGGATCTACCTAGAGCTGCAGAAGCCAGGGGTCTCAACTCTACCTTTCCTGGGCTGGCCCATTTGGCCTTAGCCTATGTAGGCTTCTGGTTTCCAGTCCAAGAGAAAAGAAGGCTCTGTATCTCCGAGTTCAACATTGCAAATTTAAAAGGTCAAATATCATGTACCTCTTTGAAGAAGTATTGCTTTTTAAAAGCCTAATCCAAATCATAGAAAGAGTAGAGGAAATACCAATAACAGGAGATCCTTCATCATACAGTACCGGCTGTTCCAAGTGCAAACCTGACAACTTGTTACAGAAATGAAAAGAATGGCACAAAAATAATCAGGGTGGGTTTGCAAGTACTACAGAATTTATTTAGCTTCATTCCTTAGCACACTGACAGACAGAGGACATAAATATTACCACAGTCAGTGCAGCTCAGCAATACCAGGACATTGCAAACCAGTGAAACATGGTGTTCCCAAAGGTAATGTAACCACTATGTGCTAAAGCATAATGTTCAGGGCACAAACATAAATACAAATTAAGTTGCATGGGCTGTGACACTCTCTGAAGTATTTGAGAGGCTGGAAGCACTGCTGGTTTGAAACATTCTCTGTGAGTGTGTGAGGAGTAAGGGCAGGTTGCCCTGGTGGGGGAATGCCCTGAGCTGCACACCCTATTCCTCGAGCCTGTATCCCAGACTGGCAGTGGCTGCCAGTCCCTGGCACACCAGAGCATTCATCTCTGGAGTCCCTAATCCAGCTCCTAAAATAACCAGAAGGCCATTTGAGGGAAGGGCCCAGGAAAGCCAAAGGGTATTTAACCCAGGACATGCAGCAAGGACATGTTTTGACCCTACGTCCTCTTGTAACTTCTATCAGCGGAACACTGCAGGAGCCAGGAGTGGTGACTATATTTGTCCTTTTCTATGTATTTTCTGTCTTTCTTTCTTTCTTTCTTCTTCTAATTCCCTCTTATGGGAATTTTGAGTAATTTAAAATTGAATGGGCTTAGAGTTTGCTGAGTTGAATGGGCCAGGTTAATGCTTTGGGAAGTGTTCTATAGTTTTGGGGCCTTACAATACACTAACAGCAAAAATTGCAGAAGATGGTCTGCTAGAATGCCTCATTTATTGCATACTGGGTGAAACTTTACTGAGGTGGGTGAAGGCTGACAGATAGCATCTGCCATTAAAAAAATTTAAAAGTCTTCAGATTACTTTTTTCCCCAACTCAAATAGGTGCATTGACCCAGAGCACACATCCCATGTGAGATCAGCACTACTAGATCAGTTTTGCTGGATGTTGCTTGTTGGGCATCAATCAAAATGAAACAACATGAAAACACAGCCAAGGGCTGGGCAGAGGAATGCCTGAGCATGCCCATTGCATGTTACAAATGTAGTGGAAATGCAGCTACAAAAGCAGTGACGACTTCATGAGAGGGTGCTGGTGTGGTCAAGGGACAGTTTGCTATAAATAAGCCAGTTCCTATCTAGGGAACATCTGACTCCTTAGCCCTTTTTCTTCTATAGAGACATAGACTGCAGGAGCAGACCTTTTGGCCAAGTCTGTAGCCCAGTGCTTTGAATCCACAGTTGGGATTGTTTCTGATAGTTTCTCTGTGGCTCAGCTGAGAGGGTCTTCTGTTGAGTGATGCTGACCCACAAAACTTCTGCTGGAAAAGTGGCTCACTCCGTTTTCTGACTGCTTCTTATAGTTTGTGTGTAATTGCTATCTAGGAAGCTGTATAGAATACAACTAAAATCTGTAGTGGCTAGGGGGGTCCATGGAGATCTGTTGCCCCAACAGCAAGCTGCAGCCTGTGGCCACAAACGATCAGCTCTCAGTGGTTTCAGCTCAGTGATTTCAGCTCTGCTTGCGAGGCTATCCCAGGCCGACTCAGGAACAGAGAGACAGAATGGCAAATTTCACAGAGGTTCCTTTATTATCCAGCAGCTCTGCGAAGGCAGCCAGGGATGACAGCTTCCTACTGAACTGGGCACATGCTGGGGTTTTGATGGGGAAAAGTAAGGGTGGTACCAAAGGGGGAAAGACCAATGGGTTACAAAAGATTAACATGGGTACTAAAGCATGGTGGGATAACTGAAAACCTTGGGATAATGACAAGAGGATTTGCCCACCTAAGGGGCATCTCTCCAGGGGAGGGTTGAGATCAGCTAATCACAGGCCATCCAAGGGATATCCCTCCTGGGTAGAGGTGCGGCCAGAGCCACAGCAGGCCTACCTGCCTCCACAAAAATCCATGTAGCTCCTTTAAAGGGTTACTCCTTCATGTCAGTCACTGTTGCTTATCACCCCAGATGTGTAATATGGCCACAAAATACAGGAGCAGTGTATGGCTCTTCAAACATCAGCTCCTTTCTATTATAAAGACCTCCAACAATTCTAGCCTGTCTGAACAGAGGACAAGACTTAAAAAGAGCAGTTCCCATGGCTGCACACTGTTGTGTTCATCACATTGTGCGTGGCTTCTGTGCTAGAGTGGTTGGCATCAGCTGATTTTGGGAATGATAAAACTCCACAGTGGGGATAGTTGTGCAATAGCCCATCTCTGGTGCACTGAGATGGTTTCCTTTCTGAATCAATGTGGAACTCACTGCGTGCTGTGGGGGGAGAAGGAGTAGGAGCATGTAATTTTACACTGGTTGAAGTTCCTACAGATGCTGTTCTTATTCCAGTAATGTTCTGAATTTGTTGGGCATTTTGGAAGCTCTGACATTGAGCTGGATAATGCCCTTCTCTGCTGAGATGGAGTGACTTAAATGGGCTAACGTCAGATGCTTCCAGGAGCAGTCCTAAGCTCTGTTTAGCTGTGTCTGTCCTTGAGCATCCAGCACTGTGCACAGCTCAGGGCACTGTTTTCTAGCTGACTGGGTGCAGCTGTACTGCAGAGACACAGAGCTGGCCCAAGTGGCACTGCCAGCAGAGACCATTGCCCTTCTTAGGATGATGGAGAGGGTGGTGCTGCTTCAGCCAAGAATCTGGTTCAGCTGTAAAGCTGGAGCTTTACTCATACAGTTATTCTCAGTGAAGGGGCCTGTCTCTGGGACTTTTCCCTCCAGACTACACTGATGGCAGCCCTGGGGACGTTCTGCAGCACCTGCAGTCTTCCCAGTGTTTCCTTTGTAAGAATTAGGGGTGCCCAGCGACTTTCGGGTGGATTGACATGGACTAGGGTTCTTTTCCTATCTGAGCTGGTTTATAACATTTCCTTTAATGTACAATCACGTAATTGCACATGAATACAGTTGCATTAAGTTGGTGTAGCCAAGCCAGGAGCAGGCACAAAGGAAAACTGCAGTCGCTGAGCTATATTAAATGGGTGATGTGGTTTAGTAATTGGACACATGATGTAATCACCTGCATCTGTCTCTCTCAGTAAAGCTGGAACAAGTTGAAGACAATTAACCCTGCATAAAATGAATTTATCCTGCCAGCCATCCAAGCCAAGACCAGCACTGTACCTCGTGGTTTATATTACCTTGCCATACAAAAGTCCGTATACAGAAATACGAAGATTAGTTAGAAAGAAGCATGAATGCAGAGGGGTGTGTAAAAGTGCTAGAGGAATAAGAGAACAAGGGTGCAAAGAATGGCCTGTACTGATAGCTCAGGACATGATCAATGGCTGTGAAACTGGTAAGCTCTGAGAAATGTTTTGCTTTCACCAAATTCACAGCATGGGTGACTCACCAGCAGAAGCCCTGCAGGCAGCAATGGCAGAGTGGCAGCGAGTGCACTGCTGTGGCATTTGTCTTACTGTAACCCCAACAAGAAATCTAGATTTGCTAGCAAGCTATCCAAAATGGGGAAGAAGAAGACAAATGCATCATTATCACCCAAGATTTACAGTGGATAACTAACCAAAATTCAAAGGTTAAAGCTCAATACCTGTGACTCCTGAAATATGTACAAGATCTGTTCAAATGCCAATACATTATCACCAGTGAAAAGAAAGCCAGAAGATGAAGAAATTTCAATGGAAATCACTCCAAAATACTTGGAGACATACATTTTGGAGTTTGTGACTTCCATGTGTGAGTTAGCAATGTCATATTTTTTTAGAAAACAAAACAAAAATCACTTCCACTTCTATACAATATGGCACTCTTTTACATGAGCTCCTACAGCTGTAGTCTTATCCATCAAGTACTCCAAATCCTAACTCTGTAAACATTACAAAGTCAAGTTTTACAGAAGACCAGAGGAAACGAAAACAAAAATTTGGTGGACTGAGGAAATGAAAAAAGCTAAATATTATGTAAAAGAAGGTTGATCTAACATGAAGAAACCTGTATTTAAAAAACAAAACAAAACAAAAAAAGAGAACTATAAAGTGCATGCATCCAAAACAAGAGAGAATTGGCTATGGTCACATAGAAAAATGAACAGCATAGTCTGAAAAGATATTCTGTGAATAGCTCAGTTATTTTTAGATAATGAATAATAAGCTGCTTTCCTTCTTGAATGGATAATTTGAGCTTATCCAAAGGAGTTTGAGATGCTCTAGCTTCTGACTGCACAGATAAAAATCTTATCAACAGAAAAATGAATCTTTGAAAGGAAACACATTCACTTCTTCAATGTGAAATGTGCTGTATTAAATTTGTTGTTTATACTATATACACTGTTTAGGCACTATTTATCACAACTAATAATTAAAAACAATTGAAAGCACATAAAACTGGTTACATTGCCTCTACATCAACATAATTGGTTTTAAGCAAAGCCTAATTGTTCTTTCTTTATTTAGGGTGACAAAAACACCATGAAATGTTAGGAGTTGTCTCAGCTGTCTGGCCCTGTATCTTGGAAAGATTTTTCCATCACTGCCATGATCTGGGAAGGAAACAATCTGATCCAAAGAACTTGTGGAGATAAAAATATATTTCATAGTCATTCTTGATTTATCATGTTTGGTTTCTGTCAAAAAAATGAGGACCCTGACTCATATTGCAGGTCTATTCATGGAAAAATCCAAACTGGGGAACTAAATAATTCTGGAACCTGTGTTTTCCACCACACAGGACACGGTGGGGAGGTCCTGTAATGCCATAAGAGAAATGTGAGGCTGGAAGTATCTGCCTAATATAACCATAGTTCAAACTCTCAACTCAGGCTTATAAATAGTATAAAGTGAAAGAGGCAGAGAGGTGGAGCAAGGCTTAGCTGTCATATGGCCTTAGCTCTTTGGCTTCTCCTTTCTAATATCTGGGCCATATTCACCTTGTGAGTGTCTGAGTGTGCCATGATACCTGATGTGAAGGGATCCTTTGACGTCCATCTTTTTCAGGTCTAAGATGGTGTTCCAGGTTCATTGTATTGGTACCAATGAGATATATATATAAGAAATGCAGTCACAGCCATATACAAATCCATGTGACCCATGTTCAGAGCATCCCTTTCAACACTCCGTTTCAGCAGTGATTTACTTTTAATCTTATACAAGTTGTGAAGAGAAGATAGAGCAATAGAAGGGAAATGCAAGGAGAATAGTAAATAAAGTGTTTTTTCAAACTGAATTTAGCTGTGGAACAGAGTTGCAGCTGTAAACCTTGAGGAGTCTATGGGATCAGTCAGTCCTGGGTGGGCTATGGACCTAGGTGAATTGGATTCTCAGTGCTAATGCTATTTTCCATTTCTAAGCCCTACAGTTCTGCAACAGAAGTAGTGACAGCATCCATGAGTTGCCCTTACAAGGCAAGCGGGCAATCTCAATTTCAATTTAGCTTGAATCCAAACCTAAAAAATTCTCTGTGTTCATCCATCCATAATATCTATGTTATTTTCTCCCTTCATCTGTTGCCACAATTGTGCCAGCGGGGGGGGGGGTTCCTTAACTCAGTTCTTCTCTGCTTTTACCCATGTTTCCCAGAATGCTGGCAGCTGCAATATAACAAGATTATTTGTGATTTCTAAATATCATCTTCTAATGTATCTCCCAGGCCAGCAAAGCAGCAACTCAGCAAATCTCATTGAACCAGAGCTGCCTGTAGCAATACCAAAGTGTCCAGCCATCCATTTCCATTTCCTGGTTTCACTGGTTTCTCACTGCATGTTTTAGGATTTCCTTCTGGACCTTTTTTATTTTCACAGCAATAATAGAAAGAAAAATGTTATTGGCTGCTGGTGTTCAATCCCAAAGAGTCATTGCGGATGGAGCCTTGTTCCCAGGAATATTTTAGTAGTGTACAGAGTAAAATGGAAATTCTGTCCTCAACATTGTCCTGAGACATGGACAAGGTGTCCTGGACCCAGCAGCTCCTGAGAGAGAGTCTGCAGTGACATGGGTGGATGTGCTCCCACAGGTGTCAGGTCTCAGCAGCTGGAATATCTTCTATTCCTGTGTTTCCTTCACCCACTTGGGGCTTTGCCTTTTCAGACATGTACATACCTTAGAGTGAACTCATTTCTAATGCAGCAAGTGGAAACTCATCTCCTTCAGTGTGAGAATGAGTTGGTTGCTTTCCAGCAAATTTATTGGGCATTGATGTCTAAATACAGACTTGTATATAACAACAACATAAAATCTCAACGTTTTAATTAAATTCTATTTTATGTTGATTAATTTTTAAATACCTCTTTTTTTTTTCTCTGTATAGTCAGGAAAAAACCCCTGTAACCTCCTCTTTGTGACAGTACTTCAAAATTTATCTTCAGCTTTCTATGGCCAAAGCAGTTAGAGAATAACTATGAAAATCCCTGTAGCTCCCGTGCTGGTCAAGGCATTGTATCCCCATTTTACAGATAGTAAACTGAAAAAAGGACTTACCCTTGCCATATGTGCCAATCTCTGCTGCATTATTGGAGAAATAGTATCACTGGCAGAAGCGATGACAAAGTCCCCATCTTTGCCAATTTGGCACTTTACAAAGGTGATGTAGCTCAGTTTATACTTCAATATTTAAGGCAGATGGGGGGAAGAGCGTGCTGTGTGATGGCTGGCACCAAAAAGCACAGGTGTCAAGTCTGAGCTGTATTTCTCCCGTTGCTGTTGCAACACACCCCAGACATGCAGGCTTAGTGGGACCAAGCTCAGTATTTTATCACTGACCCATGGCAAGGTGGTGGTGGAAGAATTTCCAGCTGGGGCTGCAAAGCACAGGCAGGAAAACTTCATCATAGTGCACTGCTGCAGAGCAGTCCTGCTGCTGGCCAGCAGAAATCTCCTGGACACCACTCTTGGCTCCTTATGAGACTATGGAGCTGAGAAGTGCACCCTGGAAAAACAGCACTTGTGCTGGTGGGGCTCTGCAGTTTGGTTTGACTCTCCCTCTGCGTGCAGATAAACACAGCCCTGTGCCAGCAGCCATGTGTAGGTGCACAGAGAAAAAGAGCCAGTTGCTCCAACAATATGGAGTGGAGGGCTGGGTAAAGGCACGTTGAAAATGTAAAGGACATTTATGTTAAAGGAAGGTGTGAGAGCTGCAGGAAGAGCCAAGTTACCAAAAAAAAAAAAAAAAAAGGGAGTACTTCCAGCAGCCAAATTAAACAAGACACAATGGGGGCCAACTTTGCCTCCCAGGCATTTCACAAGCCCACACCCCAGAGCTCAGGGGTGCTGGGGGAAGAACCATGTGTCCCTCCAGGTCTTATTTAACTTGGCCATGTGTAAGGAACTTTTACTCTTTTGTGACTTGCTGATTTCTACAGCACATGATTATTACCTTTTTTTTTAATTCTTTATTCCTTGGTACTTTTTATTGGATAAGTTTTAAATCCTTCAGAAAACAAATAATTTATTTTGGTTTAAAAAAATAATCATTGGAGGCAAAGCATAAAGTAATTTCAGTCATAGTATCTTGGAAGAAAATAGACACAGTATTTAGGAAAGAATTTGAAATGAAAACACAAAGCCTGATGGGATTTAAATGTAGAAAACCAAAAATTCAGTCTTGTCTCCTCTTTTCCCTTCCCCTATCCATGAGGTCACCATTTCTCATCTCACAGACTATGGCATCTTGCCGGGATCCTGAGGCAGCCATCAGAAAAAATATTCTTGCTCCTGTGAGCACAAGGCAGGATCAAACTGGCCAAGTGAAAATAATCAGAATGGCTTATTTGAGGCTATAAAGTGAGAAACCTTATAGAACTAACAAGAAAGGGACATCCAGGAAAGGCAGGCAACCTCTTTTGTCCCTCAAAAATTTGTTGCATAAGCATTTGAGACTAGGTGAAAATGTGTGAAATAGTGCATGCACACTGAAATTCAGCATTGCAAACAGGTTGATTGTAAAGGAACTGTATGTGTCCACGTGTGCAGGGGCATACAAAGAATGAGTGTGCAGGTCCCTGAGACATGGCAGACCTGAGCCCAACAAGTTTAACTTTAATCCTGCTTGGAAGCACTTCCCTGTGTCAGGCTGGCTCTCTGAAAACAGGGGTTGACACTGATGACATCTCAGCTCTGCTGCTTCTAGGGCAAATGACTTGTTCTGTCTGTGCTCAGACCTGAGGAGGTGCTCCTTTGCTCAGCCCTAGCATAGTATGAGCAGGAGCTAAGATTTGCATGCCTGTGACTCTCAGCCCACATGAAGAAGTAATCACTCTCTGACACTTCAATGGCCTCATTCGGCTACAGATATTAACCTTTCTAAATAAACTGTGATGCCTTTGGGGGTAAATCAAGAGCATGAGGGGAGTAGGGCTCTTGCAGATTTCTCTGCAGCAAGATCCTGCAAACTCAAAGGGCCTCCTGGCAGTATTGATGGCTCCTATTTGCTCTGCCACAATTCAGAACTGTAGAATATCTCAGCTGGGAAGAGACCCATAAAGATCATCGATTCCAACACCTGGCTCCTCTCAGGAATACCTAAAACAAACCATATTACTGAGACAATAATCCAGATGCTCTTTCTAGAGGCTTGGTGTCTTGGTTTGAAAGACAGGTATTTGCTAAGAAAAGGCAAGAGCCCATTCCCTGAGATGGAGAATGCAACTCCCTCCCTTCCAATTATTATAGTTTTGGAATCAGGGTCTCTCAGGCAAAAGATATGGGGATAGGAATAACAGTTCTTTACTAATATATCTAAGAAGGCAAACAAAAGAAACAACAGCAGCTATAACAACTGACACCAAAACAGAACAGTATAGCTCAGTTCCAGTCCCTTTTGGCCGCAGGCTCCCTCTCCTGCGCTCCGTTCCTGGTGCTGTGGGCAGGGCAGGTCTCACAGCTGAAGGGGCTGGGGCGATGGCGGCGGAGGCCCAGGGGTGAGAGGGATGGAGGAGCGACTCCCCCCTCACGGTGTCGGTCGTGGTGCTCAGCAGAGTGCCCGGAGGTAGCAGGATGAAGCGGGGAGGCAGCAGTGCGATGTCTGACAGCATCCCCCCTCACGGTGTTGGCTGTGCTGCTCGGCAGAGTGCCCGGAGGTAGCAGGATGAAGCGGGGAGGCAGCAGTGCGATGTCTGACAGCAGGGAACGTGGCTCCTGGCGTTGGGATTTTGGGAAGGGTGCTAGGTAGAAACACCGGCTGTTTTTCTCCAACTCCACAAGCGAGTGAGAGCGAGAGAGAGCAGGTCCCAGCGCCACCTCTCCTTTTCAGGTGTTCCCCCTCTCCCCACCCCCTTCAAGAGAAACTGTTACTAGCTAGGGTGGAGCCACAAATACTTAGCATCACAATGGGAAAAATTCCACAGAAAGAAAAAGGAAAAATTCAACCCTCAACACTTGGTGCTGTGGCTGCTTCCCTGGGGAGCCTCTTCTAGTGATTGACCACCTTCTCAGTGAAGAGATTTTTCCTGACATCCAACCGGAATTTCACCCAATGCAGCTTTATTCCGTTCCAATAACATACATGTGAACAAATATGTCAACAGTAATGGCTCACATTTAAACTTCTTCATGAAAGCAGGAATCTTCTGCTCACTGGTGTTTATTTCAGATTCCAAAAACTGTCCAACTATACCTAGAATCATAGAGTGGTTAGAGTTGGAAGGGACCCTTAAAAGTAATCTAGTCCAACCCCCTGTAATAAGCAGGGACATCTTCAACTAGACCAGGGTGCTCAGAAATCTGTCAGACCTGACCTTGAATATTTCCAGGCATGGGCAACCTCTTCTAGTTTTTCGCAACCCTCACTGTAAAAAACCAGATCTGCCATATATCTAGTGCATATCTACCCTCTTTTAGTTTAAAATCATTACCCCTTCTCGTATCGCAACAGATCCTACTAAAATGTCTGTCCCCACTTTTCTTGTGGGTCCCCTTTAGGTAGTGGAAGGCTGCTTTAAGTTCTCCCTTGAGCCTTCTCTTCTCTAGGATCAACAACTCCAAATCTCTCAACCTTTCCTCACAGGACAGATGTTCCATGCCTCTGAAAACACAACTCAGATTCTGGGACAACAGTGGCAAAGTGAATGCTTTAACTCTTATCAAAGTCAGGCTCGGTTATTTTCTGTGTACATTTTGGAGTTATTTTGTTGTTACTTAAATCCAATGCAGACTTGAGTTGAAGATCCAGTTCAAAAATGTGTCCTCATGACAATTCTCCAATGCAAGAAAGAAGGAGAACTTACTACAAAGAAAAAATTGTGCCCATTAGAGAGACAGATTTGTTGAATTTTTACTCTAGATCTGCACTGTTTCAAAGGGAGACAGCATGAAGGCCATGAAGTCAGTTTGACTAGATGGGATAGTCTTCTGGAATAGGGGAAATGTGCTCATCATCAAGACCATTCCTAATATTCTATCCATAATATTATGGATGTCCAATTTCAAAGGCAGCAGCCAATACCAAAGCACATGAGGTTCCCAAGGGCATGAGGCAGCAGTGAGGAGCACAGCTTCTGCCTGGAAACCTGCAAAGCTCTGCCTGAACCCCACATTCACTTTCCTGCACAGGAAAACACGAGCTCTGGCTGTACCTGACAAATTTTCCAGCCTATCCCAGAGTTAATCCACGTAATTCAGAATAATGTTGGTGGAAACTCCTCTGAATTTTCCTGTCCAGTCTGAAAGCCTCCACCTACAATGTTCTTCTCAGCTCCTTTAGAGCAAACAAGTGTTCACTCCTGTGCAATGCCATGCAGCAGCTTGGCTTGAGGCTGTCCCTGTACACTCCCTGGACTGCACACTGGGGCATTCACCCAGGCCTGCAGTTCTTCAGTATCTCTGAAAGCCAAATGATTTGGGTTTTATTCTTTTCTCATCCTGTGTTGCTCCTTGTGTCCTGGATCAGATAGAGCTTCTCAGGCTTGTAGTGATAGTTCTTCTCCTCACACCAGTTGCAGGAATGCAGGGATGAGCACAGAGTGTCTGGCTCTGACACTGACAGATCTGATATTGCTCCCAGGGAGTTGGTCAAATGCTACAAAGATGAACCATATGGGCAGCCCCAGCACTTGAGGCCATTAATAGGAATTTTTAAGCAACTGTGATTGATGAGGCAGCTCTTACAAGTCTGAGATCAATGAAAATGCAACTTGATCTTTTGAACCCAACTCCTTAATTTTTTGTTCCTTTTTCTGCAGAGAATCCCATAAAACCATTTCTGTGCAGACAAAAGCTGTCTGGGACATTTTGTGTGGATTTGTCATGCATTTTCCTTTTTCTTCCCCCTCCACCCTTTTTGCAGTTTCATATGCAATTTGGTTTTGAGTCTTTCTCCAAGATTCGTACAGCTCAATATCAGCTTTTTCTATAATTGTAAATGGACATTGTCTTGAGGGTGTTTTTTGAGACTCATTATTTTTCTTTTGTTTTCAGTTTAGATAATTTGCTCCTCATTATTATCTGAACACCAGGGAGAAAATAGTGGTAAGAAAAAAGAAAAGCAAAAATCATTGAGGAGAGAGAAAAGTCTGAGCAACCTTCAGAAGAAAGCAGGGAGCCCAAGAAAGAATAAGAGAGAGGACCATGTCTAATGAGTCTTGAATTATCCAATATTGATGTTTTTCCCAAACATCTGCTGACGCAAATTGGCTAAAACAGCTCCATCTTCCAACATTTGCTATCAGACTCTTGACCAACAGATCAGTTGTTCCCAGTAACTTTGGATTGAGACGGTCCTTGGCTAAGATGTCAATAGTCTTCCACTGGCTGGATGCTCACAGAAATGAAAGCCTCTAAGAGGCAGCAGGTCACTTAGAACTAGAGGAGAATGAGCCTCAAAAGGCAGAGGGAATTTCTTAAAAATCCAGATAGGGAATTGGGGGGAGCCTGAGGAGTAGGGGCAGGGAGAGAGGGCAACATGGGGAGCTGTATTTAGCTAAGGTCTCAGCTTGGAGGCACATAAGAGGGTCTAGGTGTAGGAGGGAAGAGGCCAAAACCAGTGCAGTGGCATGGGTGAGTTTCATGGAGCATAGAGAAGCATGATGCAAGAAAAGAATGGTCCAGAATGAGGATGTGAATGGCAAAGAGCTGCAGAGGAGATGAGGGGTGCACATCATTGAGGAAAATTCTGAGAAAGGTGAGGGAAGAGCCTTGGAGGAGTTGGGGCTGCTTCCCTGCTCTTGGTCACCATTGTCAAGGAGGAAGGAACTTGACAGAGCACACAATCAACTCGGAAAAAGAGTCACTGAGGGCATTCATGGAATTGGGAGCACCCAGTTCTTCATCACCTTTCAAAAGCACAAGAAAAATTGAAGATATTGCCAGAACCCAGCAACACAGCTTTGCTCTAGACAACTGGTCATCAAAATAACCTGTGAACTTACACTGGGTGACAAAAATTCCAGTACACTCTTTCTCTCTTTTGCTAGGAAAAGAGTCAAACCTTTCCTCTGAACAATACCTGGGATTGTTTCTTACATTATAAGGTTTCCAAAACTAATCACTGCAGGATATGATCCTTGGCAGGCAGAGGGATGGGTGGTTACAGTTGCAGGTTATGAATGACATGTCCAGCCCACTCCTCTGAAGCTTGCACCCACTTCCCAGGAGAAGGATAAGCAACTGCTAAGCAGTGGGAAGTGCTTTTGCCCTCTCCAGACCTCAAGCACCCCAAAGTGTTCAAGCACTTGGATACGTTCTAGCAGTGGGCACAGATCCATCTGCAGCTGTATGCAACCCAGAGATTTATATTTTCAAATGAGCCCTTTGATGGTGTCACAACATGGTTGACTACCAGGGTCTCTCCAGGGTCTTCTAGAGCACCCTTGTCTCTGGCTTCCACTCCATATTTGACAATGTGGTATCCCTAGAGATGCATTCACACTAGATGAGTTCTTCCATTAAAAACTTAATATTTGCAAAACTTCTGTTGCTCCCTCAACAGAAATATTACACTCATTTATCTGATGGTACTGACCCAGATATACTTCAAGCTCAGGAGTGTGCCAGTAGCAATGCTACAAACCTGAGTGGTTTGGGCTTCAGTCTTTTCTTTGCAACTAATCCCTGTGATTAACATTTTCCTTAGAAGCCTCAGTAGAGCAGTGAGGAACACCAGCCTGGCAGCATTAGAAACTGGAGCTGGATCCACAGAGAGCAGATGTAGGCTGACAAAAACAGGGCCAGCTTCTCACATCCACAAAGGGCTCTGGCCACACAGCTTGGCGTCACATCCAACTCGGAGTGACAACTTCAAGAAGTGAACGGCGAGCTCAGTTGCCACTTCTTTCTCAGACGCTGTCTGCAGTTACTGAGGCTGCCAAAAGCTGCAAGAAGGCAGCCAGATGCCCTCCCTGCATGCTCTCAGGGTTGTCTCTTATGAGCACCTAGAGAAGTCCTCACTTCAGCTGCAGCACAGGGCTGAGCTTTACCAGGAGACCCAAAACAACCAACCATTGACCACCTCCTCTTGCAGACAGTTCCTCAGCTGGGCACTACTTGAACCCGGGTGTGTGTTTCCTTCATTGGAACAACAACAGGGTTTTACAGAGTCTCTGTAACTGCTCACATTTGCCCTTTCTCCATCACAAGTATCAGGGAATGCCTAAATGTTTGAAGGGAAATTCCTTTTCGTATTGCTCTCTCTGAATCCCTGTTTATTTATTTCATTTCTATCTTTTATTCCACTTTTAAACTTCCTTGAAAATGACACTGACTCTCCTACTTATAGCCACTGTTCTGGAGCTCAGTCAGCCTTGTTGATCCCAGCTGCAAGTGGAAACACTTCTCACTCTTTTATATATCAGCTTAACAGCCTGATAACAACTGGGCAGAAGAGAGTATTCCTAGCACTCTGAGCATACTGTGCAAAGCTTGTAGTGTGGCACCAGCTGTATTTTGCTCCTGAGCTGTCGTCTTCTGACTGCTTGAAAATTGCTTACAAGTGATCCAAATTAGGTAAATGGCTGAGCACTTGCGATGCTGTAGGTTACTTAAAGGATTTTAGGCAGAATTTTAATATTTCATTGCATGCCTGCAAACTCCTGAGATTTCTTAGGAAGCGAAATTCAGGCTTTGCAAACTACAGAAATGTTTCATCAGCTGAGCATCTGAACCCTACTTCCAAGCTCATTTAATATCTATTGTAACACACTGTTGCTCATACAGATATAAAACAATGCTTTTACAAAAACATTGTTCAGTTCTCAAGGGCATTTCTGCATTTTCATGTGTGAGTTTAGGATTAGAATTGTTCTTCAGCCAGTGAACATTTTCACTAGGTATTCCTTTAAGACACATGCTAAACATCTATGGGACATTGCCATTATCTTGGGTTGCAGAAGATATTATGTGTATAAAAATATCCATTTTGAGCTCTGCCTGGCAGAGTCACCTCTATTACCAGTAGTTCTTTTCCAATCCATCTGAAGAGCTTCTCTCCAGCTACTGTCCCTACTCTTAGCCTACCCACATCTGCCCTGCCTTCCTGCTCCACCAGCTCTGCTTCTCATCACCAAAGCAACGGTTGAGCACGTTCCAGAGCATGTTTAGTGACTTGAGTTGGTGAAGAATAGGCAAATGCTGCTCCTGGTGTGCAAACTGTTACTGCACTCAACAACACTTTCTCAGAGCTGCTGCTAAGTATATAGGTGAGACTCAAAAAGCTTAGGGCAAAAGTCTTGGCTTCTCTACTCTCCATTACCCTAGACCCCTGACCTGTGTACTGTTTTGGGGAGCTGTATTTTTTGTCTTGGAAGTCATCCTTGCAATCCAGTTTCTTGTGTAAAAAAAAAAAATTACTCTTCTCTAGGTCTTCATTCTTTGAGTCCCCAGCACTCCCAAAGGGAATGCCTTTTCAAAATGCCTTTAGCACTTGGACAGTCCTTTTTAAATTTTAGCAAAGGCTGGAGGATTTGCCAGTGGTTTTGCTTTCCCAGCATGAGCCAAACATGCCTGCCAGATTTCTCAAGAGGGGATGTAAGATTTTCCAATTTCTAAATAGGCCAATGAACCATTAAAATATCAAAATGTAAAATAAATGTGTTTTATGAAAGGATTCTCTGTTGTCAAGGAAGGAGGGCTGGCTAACACCTGAAGGTGTCGGGAACTTCTCTGCTCTGTGACCTGAGGCCTGTGGGAAATGACCTTTACCAGCCTGGAGGCACAGGAATGAGGTGGTGCCAAACTTCCCCTCCACGTGTTGTGGGCAGCTTAATGGAAATACTTGTAAATATTGCAGAATGTCGCTAATTGTTATTAGTATCAGCGTGCCTTTAGGTAGAGGCATGTGCTGTGCATTTTATCCTCTGTAACTCGCTTTTCGTAACAGTTAGCCACTGTTTAACAAGGAAAGAAAAGTCAGAGGTTTCATGCTTGCAGGAAGTATATGGTGTTGATGGATTTGCATAGTATTTAGAAGAGCTAGAGTTACATGGCAGTGACGCAGTTCTACAGCACTTGCTAATTCTCTCTTCTCCCTAAATACTTCCTCCTGCCTCCCACCTTTGGCTCTTTGGACCTACCTACCCTGTTACTTCTTTCTCTCTGGGCTGTGTCTGGAGTTACCAGACAGCTGCAACAGGTATGGTCATCCAGATGGTCTGGATGGGAGCATCAGATATTTGTCTCTTGATATGTCTTGCCATCTTCCTTTCCATATCAACCCTTTGCTCTCCATTCTTGCATATATTCCAACAACTGCAGCAAACCAGGTCTTAAAATCCCACTTGATTGCCTAGCAAAGCAGATCATAGTGTTCCCAGAAGCGTTTGTGCAATGGTGATCTCTACATCAGACAAGATTTATATTTGTCATATTTCTATCCAGAGTTCAGGTTTCACACAGATATTGCCCATCGTTACACACACGTAACAGCTTCTTACTCTACAAAGTGCCTGACAGAAGCAGTGCAGCTGTTGTACTATCTTCACCTCTGATTCTGCTGAAAGGGCAAAAGCCTCCCATGAACCATCCAACAGTTTTGCAAGGGTGACCCTGGAAAACTCCCTGGAAAACTCCCTGGAAATGCCCTTTCCTCTTTCCACCTTGAGAGCTGGTTTCAATTGCTCTCCTTTTGCGGCAAATGGGAGTAGAGGTGGTGACATCAAGCCCTTCTTGGCAGCTCCCTTTTCACGAGGAAGCATGCATTCAATTAGAGGATTTTAATTAAAATACTTTTCTGTAGCATCCTGTTTCCAGGCTCTGCTGTAAATTTAACTTGACGTTCTCTCATTTAACAGGTGGGTGAGATTATTGTGAGAGCTGCCAGATGGAAGAAAGCAGCAACAGGGCTGGCTGTTGAGATAGAAGAATGAAGAGAGGAAGAGAGAGAGAGGGCAAAAGAAAGGAGTGAGACAGATCTGCTACATATCTGTCAATATTTACTATGCAACATACAATCCTTTTCTGTGATGGTTCTTCACTGTCATATGCGTGTGACTTTTTAAATGCCTTTTGAAGGATAAAAGCAGTAAACCCAAGATCAACACAGTTGCATTTGATTTCCTTTCCTTTTGGATTAGAGCAGTTCAGGAATAACCAATGAATGGCAATTGATGCAATATTCAAAATACCCTCAGAGCTATCCCCAAAAAAGGAAAAAAAGCCCACTCTTTGACCTGGCATCTGAGGAGCAGAGTGAGAGCTTGTGAAGCTGCTGTGGCAGCCCTGCGAGTGGGCAGTTCACCAGAGGTCCCTTCTGCCACTGCAGCTGTGTCACCACCAGCTTCCAGATGCAACCGGTTAAAGGGTATGGGAGAGTTAGAGATTGTTTTCAAGAGGTTAAAACTCAGCAGCTAGCAAGAGCAAGGATGAGGAATGCGGAAACCTGCCACAGTTGGGAATCTCAGAGGTAGAAAGGATGGGGACAATGTGTGGCCAGGAAGGAAAATGAAAGGGACCAAAGGAAGAGAAAAGGTAAAGACAGTTTGGGAAAGAGGAACCTTAGGGAATGGGGAGGGAAGACGACTCAGGATTTATGAGGATAGGGAGAAGACTGAGAAAGCCACAGAGGTAATGAAGAGACAATAGAGTTGAGAAAGAACAAGGATGAAGAAGAGCAAGGACCCTTACACTCTTATTTTCTGCCTTAAAAGCAACAAAACTTATGGAACCTAAAGACCAAACTTGAAGCTAATGTGTATGGGTAACAGCACAGATGTCCTTCCACTGTGCTGTGTTGGGCTGTAGTACTCTAACCCACCCACCACACAGCATGTGCTGCTCAGGGGTGAGACCTCTGTGACAATGCAGGGTGGAGGCTGCCTGTGGGAGCCCTGAGCTGAGGTGCCAGCAAAGAGGGTGTCATTAATCCTCAAGAACATTGCACACTGATGTCAGAAGTCAGAGCACTACTGCAACTAGTCTCATGTTTGCATTGGTTGCCTGAAACAGCTGTTTTCAAAGGAGACTTTTGCCATAGAAGGCAGAACAGATAAGGTGCTACAGGGAAAAGTGCCTGGTAAACTCTGTCTTTTCCCCTTTCCATTTGGTATAGATTGGCTTAGGCTCCAGCTTCTGAGGCCTGGAGCTTTCAAAGCTATTGATTCCTCCTTAAGATTTGTTGTTCTAACTTCCAAGGCCTGCGAGTAAATCCACTGTCTGAATGATTTCAGACTGATTGCAGACTGATAAACTCAAAATTGTTCAAGTAAGCACTGAGAGTCCTCGTGATCTTCTCACAAAGAATGGGATTTCAGACACAGCTATGGTCAGGTTTTGCCTCCATTTAGCAAACTGAAATATTTCAATATACACCAAAACTGAAACATATGGTTTTGATTCTCCAAATGGGAAAAATCCTGTACAAAACAAGCTCCCATTAAAAAAAAAGACAGAGAGAGATGAACCCCCACAGTTTCAGAGGAAGATTCTTTACCAACTATTGTAGACATTTGTACAAGTTGAAGCTTACATCAGCAAGTTATCACACAAAATCAAGTGCTTTGGCTAGCAAACATACTTTCATTAGTCACTTCATAATCACTCTCCTAAAAAAAGAGTTGTTAATTTTTTCCAACAAGATTTGCTCCCCATATTATGATACCAGTGGTATTTAATTGCATCAGTATCCTTTAATTCCTTACTGGCCATGTCTCCTATGTGTCTTTGTATAATTTTCCCTGGGATTCATGCCAGGTTAATGTGCCTGTGTTTGCTTGAGCAATCCCATTTATCCCCTTTAACACAGGAGCACCAATGAGCTTTTTTTTCTCAGTGATCTGGAACTGTCTCACTCTTCCAGGACTCAAGAAATAGCAAGAGGAATAGCTCAGAGCCCTCTTCAGTAAATATTTTTAAAGCACTTTGGTGGTAAAATGTATCTGGTCTGTGGACCTTAAAATGTTTAATTTTAGTAATTGTTCAGAACCTTCTCAAGTTACTCTTGGGAGTATTTTCACAGATTGACAGGGAAGCAGTGCCCGCCAGGTTGTCTGCTGAGACCTCCTGTGTATCATGGCCTGTGGTACACATGTTGTCTGCATCATTTCACATTCAGTTCCAAGGAACAAAGCCAAGGACAGGGAATGGCAGAATCTTCTGATGAGCCCTGTGCTGCATCCCAACAGGAACAAGGAAGCCTCCCTGAAAACAAGCAACAGTCATGCAAACAAAAAGTGCCCTGTACTGCAGAAGGGGAAACTGCTTCCAAGACTGTGCCAGTGTGAGCTTGGGGAAGCCCCATTTACACCTCGAGTAAGCCAAGGATTGTGAGCCTGGGCAAAGGAGCACAGGGTATCACCCCCAGGCACCTGCAGCACAAGTGCTTTGGAGCACAGTCCAGCTCCCTCTCAATGAGCTGCCTTCTATTTTCTGTGGTTTCTCAGCCCTCAGGAAAAAGCAAAGCAAGAAAACAGATGTTATTTCTTACCCTAAAAGCCTGAAAGCACACTAGAACATGTCTGGTCAGCAGAACACAAAAGAGAAACACCCTTCTGATACCTGCAGGGAACTAGGCAAAATCCAGATGAACTGAATTCACTTTCACTTCTTGCTCATTTAGAGAGTTATACAGAACTGAGGGCATTTGCAGCATACTGAGGGCAAAGGGAGGTAAGTTTTTTTACTGAGAAATTCAATGCAAGTGACTTTCTTTGATCCTTTGATTTACAAACCATGGATTCGCATCCTAGAAATGAAATGGGCATTTGCAAGTTTCAAAATTTTCCTGTGGCTCTATTCTTTCCTAACCCCCCAAGCAAATGAATCCTCCAAAATTTTCAAATTTTCCCAGATTCACAAGATTTGTGGAAAGAGTATGAAAGGTTTTAGGAAGTTCAAAAAACTTTGTTGTTTAATTTAAGTAACGTCTGTCTCATGCCTTCCTGTACTACAGACTGCAAAATTTTTATTCCATCCATAATATCATACTTTATTTTATCTGTATAGCAGGAATACAATGTGCACTGAACACTTCAGACTTTACAATTTTGGTGTTAAAGAGACCCATATTCAAGCAAGGCTTTGTGGAGGAAGTATTTTTTTTTATCTAGCTTTTATTATTCAGTTGTTGTTGTTACTGTCATTATTATTGTTGTTATTATTGTAATTGTTATTATTATTGTTATTGCTGTTATTACTATTACTATTATTACTGTATTTATTTATTAACATTGACCTTTAGGTTATTTATCAACTCATGTTCAGAGCAAGAGTTGGTATTGAACTATCTCATCCCGGATGCAGGACACTGCATGTAAAGAAATTAGCACATATTATTTTTGGAAACTCTTAGAAGTCTTGTCACTAGTAACATGAGAAGTCCAGCAAATACTCTCCATGTTCTTCTTGGCCAGATGGCTGTCATTCCCATCCTTAGTGAAACCAGCTGACCTTTATCCCACACACATTCAAATTTTGTGATTCTGGAACAGTGACTCTTGAGCACATTACAACCCCTCTGATGCTTGGAGACACAGCCTCTCTGCTGCCATCCTTGCTGGACAAGTTGTGGCTGTGAATTTTACCGACTGTGCTTGGTTATCATGAACAGGTGGGATAGAGAAACTGATTCACGCACACAGAGGCGTCCCAGAGCTTGGACCCATCAAATGATTTGAGAAAGGTGCCTCAATGTCTCTGCTCTTGCACTTTGCCACTGCAGAGTGTATAGTCACGTCAGGTCAACCACATTCACCATACTCTGACTTGATGCTCACCCACCTTCTTTGGAGACAGAGATCTGCCTGTGGACAAAGATCAAAGGGACACAACTGGGAAGATTTCTTGTAGCTTTGTGTGTACAAATGTGAGCGAAAGTTTTTTGAAGTTTATGTAAATACAGGTTATATTTCTGATGTTGTTGCAGTAGTAATGCTGCCTGCATGATTACTTACTCCAGATGTTGCCAAGTTTTAAACATTTGGACTCTGTTTTGTGCCACAGACCACTGCTCAGACCTCTTCATCTCCCATACTCTTTTTTTTTTTTTTTCCCTGAGGGGAAAAAAAAGGGATAAAGTGATTTAGGAAGAGTTAATACTCCCGAACAGATGCACCAGCAGGAGATGTGACAAAATGTCAAGTGGAATGTGCTTGAGGGCTTGGAATTTGGCCATGGAAGCAGCAGATGAGTCCCCAGGATGGCATGTCCCCCAGAGGCCAGGCATACTTTGGTGACAGCTGTGATTTTTATGACCCGGCTTCGATGACAGTTTGGGAAGGGGTCAGCTCTGCTCTCTTCTCACAAGAATTCGGTTTGTCATCAGATTCTAAAATCCCTCTGATTTATGGTATCAGCCACTGCTAGCATTTTACTGAGATGCAGGTCCTCTCCCCACTCCCTGCAGACTGGGAGGTTAAGGAGCAAACCCTGATATTCAAATTAAATAAATCCTGGGGAAAAAGGAAGTGGTAGGTAATGAAGTGACATGAGACACTGAAGACCAAGCTCCAAAACTCATGCATTAAGAGCACTTCATCTGAAAATAGGCATCTCTTCCACCTGCATCTGGGCACCAGCTCTTCCATTCACCTCCACAGTCCTCAGCCTGCCAGACACTTTGGTACAATCTTGCCTCGTATTTGCCAGTGACAAAGCAACTTCCCAGAAAGGTGATCTGCTTGGATCAAAAACGATTAGGTGTCAGACACCTCCAGCCACACAGGGGAAGGGCCATGTCAGCACAGCACTCCTCAGCTTCTCAACTCCCACTCAGTGTGACCATGGTGTGCATTTCCATGGTCACTTAGCACCCAGCAGGGGACCCACATGACAATTGCAGTCAGTCATTAAGGAAACAGGTAGTTTCTGTTTTCCTCCTGGGTTTTCTGAGCACTAAATTTTTTTCTTTTTCCCCACGCCTGGTAAGATACAGTAGCACAAACGTTTCTCCTGCAAGCCAGGAGCCCAACTCCTACCTCCACCACTGTTTAATTTACATCTTAAAGGAAGATGTTATAGAAAATGGAGAACAAGGAGGGTCCATTCTGATGACTGTCTCAGCTCCCTCCCAAAGGGAGGTTGCTTCCTCCCAACATCACTGTCTCACTCTTTGTTTACCTTACAGGTACAGCTCTGTTGCCAGCCAGAGGCATTGGCTTTTCCTGCTGGAAAACCCAGTTCCATTGAGGCTTCCTAGCAGCTGGAAGATCCAAAGGGGTGGGATATTCTTCGTGGAAGTGAACAGAGGAAGCTGAAGGAGACCATTCACAAATCTGAAAGAAGAAGAAAGGACTGGCTCTGAAGCAGCCTCCCTGCAAGGGTGAGAATTCAGGCTAATATAGTTGTGATCACAGAATTATTATAAAGTCCTAAAATGGGTACAAAGAGCCACAGGTACATCTCCACATAAAGGAATGAGGATCTGCTCCAATAATTCTCATGAATTCTGCTATAAATGTGTCTGCACAGCCCTGGGACAGAGGATAGAAACTTCAGGGGCCACTTTTCACAGTATAACCAGGTTGGAAGAGATCTCCAAGATCATCAAGTCCAACCCACACCCTAACACCTCGACTATACCATGGCACCAAGCACCACATCCAGTCTTTTTTTAAATACATCCAGGGATGGTGACTTCACCACCTCCCCAGGCAAAGCATTCAAATACTTTATTATTCTTTCCATAAAAATTTCTTCCTAATATCCAACCTATATCTCCCCTGGTACAGCTTGAGACTGTGTCCTCTGGTTCTGTCAATTGCTGCCTGGTGAAAGAGATCAACCCCCACCTGACAACAACCATCTTTCAGGGAATTGTAGAGAGTGATAAGGTCACCCCTGAGTCTCCTTTTCTCCAGACTAAACACCCCCAGCTCCCTCAGTCGTTCCTCATAGGGCTTGTGCTCCAAGCCCCTCACCAGCTTTGTTGCCTCCTCTGGACGCGCTCAAGCATCTCAATGCCCTTTCTAAACTGAAGGGCCCAGAACTGGACACAGCATTCAAGGTGTGGCCTCACCAGTGCCACGTACAGGGGAAGAATGACCTCCCTGCTCCTGCTGGACAGTATTCCTGATATAGGTCAGGATGCCGTTAGCCTTCTTGGCCACTGGGCACACTGCTGGCTCGTGTTCAGCTGGCTATCAAGCAGTACCCCCAGGTCCCTTTCTGCCTGGGCACTGTCCAGCACACCGTCCCCAGTCTATAATCTGCGGGGGTTAATTGTGGCCAAAACGCAGGACTTGGCACTTAGACTTATTAAGCTTCATCCCATTGGACTCTGCCCATCCATCCAACCATTCCAGGTCTCTCTACAGAACCCTCCTACCTTCCAGCAGATCGACACACACTCCCAGCTTAGTGTCGTCTGCAAATTCACCTCATCCATGTCATCAATAAAAATATTGAACAGGACTGGCCCCAGCACAGACCCCTGAGGGACCACTGGTGACTGATGCCCAGCTGGATGCAGCACCGTTCACCACCATTCTCTGGGCCTGGCCATCCAGCCAGCTCTTAACCCAGCCAAGAGTGCTCTTGTCCAAGCTGCGAGCTGCCAGCTTTTTTTGTGTGCCGTGGGAGACAGTGCCAAATGTCTTGCTGAAGTCTGGGTACACAACATGCACAGCCCTTCCTGCATCCACCAGGCGGGTCATCTGGTCATAAAAGGAGATCAGGTTGGTCAAACACGACCTACCCTTCCTAAATGCATGCTGGCTGGGTCTGATACCCTGGCCATCCTGTAAATTCTGCATGATGGCACTCAGTAGAAACTGTTCCATAACCTTACCTGGTACTGAGGTCAGGGTAACTGGCCTGTAATTACCAGGATCCTCCTTCCCATCCTTTTTGTGAAGGGGTATCACATTGGCCAGCTTCCAGTAATCTGGAACCTCACCAGTGAGCCAGGACTGTTGGTAAATGATGGCGAAAGGCTTCACAAGCTCACCTGCCAACTCTCTCATCACCCTAGGATGGATCCCATCTGGTCCCATAGATTTATGAATATCCAAGCATCTCAGCAGTTCTCTGACTATCTCCTCTTTGATAACAAAGGGGCCATTCTGCTTCCAAACACCATCTGCCAATCCGGGAGGACAGTTGTCCTGAGGACAAGCCGCCTTCCCACTAAAGACTGAGGCAAAGAAGGCGTTCAGCACTCCACCTTCTCCTCATCTACAGTTACTAAGTTCCCTCCCACATCCAATAAAGAACAAAAGTTGGTTTTATCCTTCCTTTTATCATTAATATATTTGTAGAAGCATTTTTTATTATCCTTTACAGAAGCTGCCATTTTAAGTTCATATTGAGCTCTGGCCTCCCTAATTTTTTTCCTACAACCCCTAGCAAACCCTTAAATATTTCCTGAGAGACCCGACCCTCCTTCCAAAGATGATACATCCTCTTTTTATTTCTAAGTTCCTTCAAAGCATCATTGCCCAGGCTGTACCATCCAGGCTGGACATTTGCTTCGTTGACTCATCTTTCGGCACATAGGGACAGTCTGCTCCTGTGCCCTCAAGACTTCTGTTTTGAAACATGCCCACCTTTCCTGAACTCCTTTGTTTTTAAGGGCTGCTTCCCAAAGAACTCTTTGAATAAGTCTCCTAAATAGGCCAGAGTCTGCCCTCCAGAAATCCAATGTAAAAGTCTTATTGATGTTCCTCCTAATATCACCAAATACTGAGAATTCTATAATTTCATGATCACTATACCCCAACCAGCCTCCAACCACTACATCTGCCACCAGACCAACTCTTTTTGTGGAGATGACAGCAAAACATTCTAAAGCACTGGGTACCCTGAGGCCAAAATGTGTGTGCTCCATGAGATCAAGAGACAGGAATTCTCAGCATGGAATTTGACACTCTTCTAGCAGAATATATGTATTTTCTATTTGGATGCACCACCATTCTTGCTTATAACCCTCCTGCTCTTGAGTCCTGTGCATTTTCATCCCTCTTTCTTCCTTATATTCTACCACATAACATTATTAGCAGTCTGATTAGACATTCCTTCCATTCCCAGTGCTTTAAATGTTTTTGAAGGCAGAGTCTTTCTAACTCTCCAGTGGTCCATTGGATTATTACAAAATATGTAATTTTCTACCGAAAAAAATTTTAATGAAGTGAGTAAAAGCTAAAGAAACAAAAATTATGTATTTAACTTTTTCAAGCACAACGGAGAGGAATGCCAGGCTCAAATTTCTCATTGAAAGTTATCTGACCACAGATACAGGGTTGTACTGGTTTGAAAA
>VXBI01005872.1:34297-69556 GCA_013397375.1 Toxostoma redivivum | reverse complement strand
AAATAACTAAACCGCAACACCAGACTTTTCAGATAAGTTTAAATGCCTCCCTATATGAATTATTGACAAGCCACACATTGTTATTTGAGTAATCTTTGAGCACCCTTTGATGTTAGTTTGTCACTGAGATTAAATATATACTTCACACAGTACTGAAATGCTGTATGCAGTGAACCAGGAAAAAACTGTTATCACCACTTCCTTAGGTGTGTAAAAGAAGGGAACAAGGCCAGTGACCTCAACTCTTCATAAAACCCATGCATTTCAAAGCTTCAACCAATGTAAATGTATGGTTTATAAGATTTCTTTTGCACAATGTCATGTATCTTTATTGCATTCCATGTGAGTTAACAGCTGGATTAAAGCCCACGTGGGAAACTGTTTGGAAATCTCTGGCTTTTGAAAAAAGGCAAGGCAGAACAAATTCATAGCCAGTTGAATTAATATTGGTAATTACCATTAAAAAAAGCTAACATGCAAGATATTTCTGACTAACTGTTGAAATTTTCAAGGTGAGTATCTTGAAAATTTAATATGTAAAATATTCTGACATATCAAGTTTGCAATGCACAAAAAGAAAATGTTTAATCATCTAGGCAAAGAGTTGCACATAATTTTAAATGGTACAATATGACCAGAATAACTGTACCATACTGAAGAAAGGGCTTATGAAAGCAAACCTCATCCTTCTGAGGATCATGATTCCCTGGAAGGACTAGAATTTCCCATGCCAATAGTTCTTCAGTTCCAAGCAGGTATCTTTCCATTTCATGCATCTCATGAAACCAGAGGTCCCCAAGTCAGCTTTTGCAACCAATGACTTCAACCTATTTTCTTTTCCCAAAGGTCAGATTCAGGGGCAGGACAGATGAGCACTGCTTAGCTGGTATAGTAAATAGCTTGGCTTCCCATTGTCTTGTCTGTATCCCAAAAAAAAGGGCTTTTGCCATCAGACCTGACCCCCAGCCAGCCTCCAGAAGGGCCACACAGACCAGAAAATCCCACCTACCGGATATGCTAACCAAAGTAATGGAAGTTCTGCTCTCACAGAAGTTAAAAGATGAAAAGAAAGAATGCCCTTGTACCCAATCTGCCAGAGTTGTGTACTGCACCTGAGATGCTGAGTGGCTACAAGTGCCATTGCTGTCATGAACAACTGCATGCTGTTCCATATGGCCAGATCAAAAGGATGCCTACAGAACTGTTCAAAATACTCCTACAACACGTTTTCCCTGGCAAACAACCTAGAAAGAAAAGCAGCTGCAATGAGTATCAGACATCCTGAGGTGAAAGTGGCTATTCCTCAAACACTGTCTGTTCAGTTCCCTAGGAGAGACTAGTGGCTCCCTGCTACTGTGGATGCAACTGTGAGCTGAACAGCATCATCACATTTGCCCCAGGCTTCACAGCCTTGGAAATTAACTTAGGAATTTTTGCCTCCTTTTCACTTGCAAGTCAAAGCAAAAGGTTTCTGAGGGGATCAAGAGAGTATTTCCTATGGAAAGCCCCTGGCACAGTGAATCCTTGATCTGAGTGTCTCCAAACCCCAAGAAGGTGCCAAGAAGGCACTGGCACAGGAACACAGGTGAGTGAGCTTGTATTCTGAACTTTGGGTAATTATGCTCAGATTTTGCTAGTGCAGATAAATGGGCCAGGATTTAATTTTTCAGTCTCTTAAAAGGGAATAAACAACAACAACAACTACAACAACAACAATCCAAATTTCTTTCTGGATAGTTTTAAAAATTACTCTTTCTTCTTGTCCCAAATCATCCACCACTTAAAAGAAACAAGGGAAGACACCTTGATGAGGATTGAAGAGGAAATCTCACCAAGATATTCTTGCAGTTTCCCAGTGCTTATTCTGCTCCTCTGAACAAAGGGTAAGAGCAATAGGTAGATTTTTCTTTACCCTGAAGGAAAACCCCTGATACACATACAGCTAGCTTGGTTCAGGGACATTAGTAAAAATTTGCTGTGTTAGTCTTTTCAGTGCTGTGTTCCTATTTGTCTCCCTTTATTCTTAACAACTAGACAGACTCATTGCTAAGGGGGAAGAAAAAGATAAAATACATGTTTCCTTTCGCACAGGAAAGCAAAGTTTTATTGAGAGGGCAATGACCTCATTCCTAACCATGACCTGAAAGGGCTATTGCACAAGTAATAGGACAAAATGTCACACTGAACTCTTGAAAGCACTGTGTCTGTAGTCTCAGTGCTGTACATGGCTGCACCCTCTTACATCAATATCTCCATGCATCAATTAATCTCAGGATAAGATTTCCAGTGCTGTCCTCATAGTCCCAAGGGATTCCTAATGCCCTGAAGCAAACCATGTAGCTGTGCTATGTGTATGGGAGGACACAGCTTCCCGTATGCAACAACATCGGGAGGAATTGATTAACAGCTATCTCAGGACATTAACAGCTAAACAGCCATTCCTAAACCTGGACTGGAAGTTGTATCCCAGGAGAAATGTGCCAAATGTGAGCTCATTTCTTCATAGAAGGGCAGCAGCCAGCTGGAGGGGCGGGGAAGGGGGCTGCTGGCAGAGGCTGGAGCTGACACCATATCGCTCCTACATGTGCACACTGAGCTCTGTGTAATATTTTATAGCAGTGCCTTATAAACCTCAGATCAGTCCTATCTCTCACCCCTCTTACCCATATGTAAAAACACGCCAGGAGAGCAATGTGAATGCAAGAATTTTCTTTCTTGCTCTCACAGGCTGAAGTTATAATGTTTCGTTGTATTTAAATCCTGCCGTGCTTGTGTAAACACCAGGCATGGGTGATCCAATACAGACCAAGTCCAAGCTGGCTCAGCCTCAGACTTTGTCGCCTTATTGACTCAGGGTTTTTAAGGCTAGGATTGGTTCAGATGCAGGATAGGTGAAATCACTTTTCAGAATTTGGAACCCACCCAAGGGCATGGGTTCAAAAGTCCATCTTGCACTCTAGGACTTTTGGTTTGTCTTCCATGTAGCAAGAACTGCGTGCAGGGAAAAAGCCTACAAGGCACACAGAAAGCAGATGAGGAAAAAGTAAAATTGTAACCTGTGATGAGGCCTATTGCGTGCCAAGTGTTTTCTAAGTGGTGAGAAATTAAAGTATATGCTGGTGTGCTGTGCTCATCAGCTTTAAGAGAAAATGGCTAATTTACACCTGACACTGAAAGCACCACCAGGTCTCCCAAGAAGGAAGACATTTACATTGAAGAAATTTGTATTGGCAATTTACCTTTTCAGTAAAGTGACCTTAATCTTCATATAGTCACCCTCCTAACCTCACTCTCTGTAGAGATCACTAAGTTCCACAGGAGTCCCCTCACAAAACACCATGTCATCTGGCTTTAGAAACCCTGATTCTGAAAGTCTGAACTAGAAGACATTGTTATATCAGCACAGATTTTGATCAGCATAGATTTTACTCTGACCAAGGACAGCCCAGCCTCCACCGAAGCACATCACAGCACTAAGGCAAGGTGACATAGGTTGCAACAGTAGGATGACACTCTGGATGTAGGATGACAGAAGGGAAGAGAACTTTCCAAATACTTGTGCAATTTCAGACAACATCCGCGATTATAAGCTTTATTCTAAACAAAGGAAGTCTCTTTTTTTTCTGATGATCTGCCATCCCCCTCAGTTACCTCATGGAGATACGTGTGTGTTTATTTTAACAACAAGAAACCCTATAAAGAGTTGAAACATTAAGCCTTGATGGAGGCATGAAAACCAAAAGGGAAATATTTATGCAACAAACCGGGAGGGAGAGAGTCAGGAAGGCACGAAGGCAGAAGGAAGAAAGAAGGGAGGCAGGAATGCAGACAGGAAGGAAGACAGGAAGGAAGGACCAAGGGTATTTTTTTTTCATCCTCTGTTTCTTGTTTTTATTGGCTTGTTTGTTTGTGGTGGGGTTTTTTTTGTTTGGTTTTTTTTGTTTGTTTGTTTGTTTGTTTTGGTTTTGGTTTTGGTTTGTTTTGTTTTTCCCTTCCCAAGAAGTTGCATTGAACTGCCAACATGGAAGTGGCTAAACACTTGTCAGGATATAAGCTGCTACCACTCCTCTCATGCTGCCCTCTAATCCTGTATGATCAAATTATTTTTTTCCCTTGCTGTACTTAAATCACAGAATTGACACATCCACATTTGGAACCAGTTTGTTACACAGAAAGGATATGCATTTCTCTCTATGTCAGTCTGCAGTTCTAGTAAGATGATAAGACACTCCCTCTCGACATGGTGCTTACCAGGACAGATGGGTGGATGAGCCCATTGGAGAATGACAAGACTTCTAATGTTTGGAGTGCCAGAGTTTTACAGTTAAAGCCATAGCAACTCAAGTTTTTTGTTTTATGTATTTCCGTTACAATACATCCCTCTCCCCTTCAGCTTATTCAGATATTTCATTTTTAAAACATGACTGGACCTTTAAAAGAATATTGGACATACCACAGGAACTTGAATCCTCTGTCCTTTAAAAAGTTACAGGAAGTATGAAAAATGCTATCCAAATGCTATCCATAAAATACTCAAAAGACATTTACAATAAAATAAGACACCCTTGGGCTTTTTAAGGATCCTTAGGTTTACCCTGAGCAACTCAAGTGTTTAACAATTCAGACTGAAAGAAATACAGGATTTCAATAAACCAGTAAGTAAATAAATAAATAAATAAATTCCCCACCTGATGCCAGCATCAAAACAATAGGAGACCTTATTACTTCCTTTATATCCTTTCATATCTGGCTCTATTGATACAGTACAGAATGTGAACAACACACTAGCAAATTTCAAACAGGGACTGAGACTATGTCCAATAAAGCTAGAAGGGGGAATTTGACACCCACACAGTATATTCATATGGAAACAAAATTAATATATTTATTTTATGCAACAGTTTGAATTTATTATAAGTTGCATATAATTTCCTGTCTCATTTCTTGAGCACTCTTGGAATTTATTTCAAGATGTCTTACATTATCACACAACCCCTCCCTCTGCCCTGACAATCTCTCTGCTGAACTTCCTCTATGAGAAGTCCCTGGAAAGCAGAAATTTTAAAGGTTGACACTTCGGAAGAGATTTCATAAAGGTAGTGAAGACTAAAGTAGAAACAATGTGAAAATAATGTATAGTAGAATCAGTGAAAATACCACTTATTTCTCGGCACAGCTAGAAGGAGTGCCCCTATAAGCAGTGACCAAAAAATCCACAGGTGGCAAAACTACTATGACTTCTACATATGCTGGCTTTGTAAGGAAATCAAATCTCACAAATACACACACTGCTTTCTCTCCCCTTCCAATTTGACCCAACTTTAGCTACTTTAATAAGAAGTTTGGAAAAGTTCAGTTATTACAGAAAAAAATAAAAAAGTGGTCATACATCGAATGAAATTCTAAACAGGATGCCTAAAAGATGGATGATAGAAAATCTCAGACCTATGATGAAAATATTTACATTCCCTGAGACAGAAGGACATCTAAGGGACCAGATTTTACTAATCTTTGACTATTATTGGTCTGTGTTCAACACTATGCAGGGTTAAGGACCTAAGAGAAGATCTCACTCCACGAAATATATATCCCTTGCTTACTTCCCCCATTTTGCCTAAACATACATCTAAGAGTTAGAACATGTTGCAACACCTTGAGTATGCAAAACTGGTCAGCCATCTGTTAAGACAAGCCTGCTGTCCATAGGGTGATGCAAAAAGATCGAGAAGCCAACTGGAGCAACTAGCTATTCCTGTACAAGAGTTAGGAAGAAGTTGTGGTTCATACCCAAGTACAATATTCGGATGAAAATAACACTTCAGGACAATTTTTGGATTAGTTGTTGTCCACTAGATGAGAAGACTTATATTAGAACTGTCCTTGGCTAGGGCTGAGGCAAATAATGTCTTTTTCTTTTTCCTGCTCCCCATCATGTAATTATAGCACCTGGTGGTTGGTAGGTCTTCACTCTTTTTTTCAATACCTTTAGCTTTCTAATTGTTTCATAAGGATGATCTTACCATTCTCTTTGTTTCCTGCAACTGCAATTTCCCATTTTTCTCCCACGTAATTGTTTCCCCTACAATTCTGAGTTTCCTTACAAGGTTAAGAAAATAGCTACAGAAAAGCAATAGAAGGAACACTGCTGTCTGCAGATTTGACAGTACAAGAGAAACCATGAGGTTTTATTTGGACATCTAATAACTCAGTTATAAGGGTTTAAGATTTCATTTGCTTCAGAGAAAATTTAGTCATGCAGGGATTGATACTCCTTTTCTGAAGAATTGTTTGTCTGGTCATGTGGCCTTCTCAGACTTTGCATTGACTCATGAACTTTCTGAGTATTGAAAGTTGCCCAGCTGACAGATCCATGACTACAGGTGACCACATTCCAATCTTCAGCCTCACCACAGTGTTCTATGTCATACCTTCTTTCATTATTCTTTTTCAGCCCTATGAATCTAGCAAAGTCATTAAACAACACATTAAACTTTAGTGGCACTGGTGAAGCAGACCAGTAGCTCAACAGCCTACATTAAGTGCTGACTTCCTTTCACTAAAATCCAAAATCAAAAAAACTTTCATCACACAACCTTAGTTTACGTCATGCAAACTTCTGCACTTTGAAAAAGTAGAAAAAAGAATAAGCTTTACACTTCAAGAATCTGAAGGAAGAGGCTAGTAAAATATGTTCCAATACAGAATTCTAATATAGGAAGAAATTATAATCATGCATACTTATTAGCATTTAGTCCTTCATATAAGAAATGGTTTTGTTTTGTAGACATGACATATCTGAAATGTGGCAGCATGGGTCTCAAACCACAGTGGTGAGATATTTTCACTTTAACATGAGTAAATCTCAGCTTTGTATAGCTGAACTCTGCATTTCAGTTCATCCTCACCCAACCGATGTGAGCAAATGCTAGTCTGTAGGTATATATGATCCTGTATGAAAGTATATGTTCTTTGGATCTCATACTGGAAAAAACCCTTTAATATACCTACAGTTGTAGAGACAGACAAGCAGACACAGCATTAGGTAGACCTATCTACACATGAAAGGAAAAACTATCAAGCTTTATACATTCAGATGTAAACAAGAAACATATTCATTTCACTGGCTAACTGTTCTTGTGGTCATCCAAGACAGACCCAGTTAGATAATAGAGGAGTGTAATGCCAAAGAGCCTGGAAGGAATGGACTATTGTATTTGACTATTTTCCATGTACAAATTAGCACAGCAAAATAAAGAAATTCTGCAGAAAAACACATGTACTTTATTCGAGTCCCTAGTGTTACTTTTGTAAGTATCACAACAGCAACAAAGAGCTAAAAAAATCTGCTGAAAAGATGCAAATAACAAATGCAAATGTGTTTAAATGTCCTTCTGACATGACGTGATTTGACTTCTAGTTCGGCTGAGCTCATGGCTGGTTATGGTTTTGGCCACATTCCTTTGAGCTAGACAACTGTGATTTGCTTGTGCTAGGCTTTTATTTTTAAACTAACATAAGAGGCAAATCTCTGGAAAGAAAATTCTGCTTTCTTCTCTTAAAGGTAGTATTTCCTTAGCATGCAAAAGTTCATGGAGCAATAAGCAAAATTCTGCAAATATGTGGTCTTTCTCTGGCAAGAGAAACTTTTCATACTACTTTTTCAAGCAAGCACCTTAGTGTTATGGCTCAGATTCTCAAGAGCAGCCATGAAAATACTTGGTCCAAATAAATGCCAGAGAAACTGGTTCTCTGAGTAAGGAGCAAGTCTTAGGACAATTAACAAAATACACTAGGGACCCGCCAGTGACCTTACTCAAGCACCACTCAGCTGAAAATGAATACAATTCCTTCAGAAGAAGGCTAAGAACCCCAACGGAGTAGTGAGCTGCACTCACTGCTACACCACTCCAGGCAGCCGCTGGCGAGAGAAAGAGGAGGGGTTACTGCTGTTGCTGCCTGTGGACTTGTCACAGCCTGTGAGGCTGCTAAGGCTCGATTAGCATCACATCTACACAGGCTGTACACAATCCTGAGCTGTGCAACCTCCTTCCTGAGGTGAGCATGCTGAGTGAAGAATTTAGGTGGTACCTTGCTCTACTGTGTTGTACTGAAAATTTAGGAAAGTGTGAAAAATTTTTCTAAGACCAATCCTGTAAGCATTTATTGAGTAACATTAGTGCTTATGACTGTGAACTTTTGCTGATGTTGCTAAAGTGCCACACATCAGCAAGCTGCTGGTGTTGGTTATTGTGGGAAAGATAGGGCCCTTAGAAGAGATACAAGGTGATACGTGTAAGTCTAAGTGCTGATTATCATAGATTTCAAACTCATTCTATCTACTTGCCTAAAGGCTAACATTGAGGATGCTAACAGCCAGGTCACAGCCTGATTTAATGACTTCTTGTTTTTTTCTCAAAAAACATCTGTGATCTTTCTACCATGCCTTTAGTGAACTCGTGCTCCAATAAACTACTGTAGAAACGAATATACCAAGGTATCCTACAACTTATCCCTATCTCTAGCCAAGCTATAAGTCAAATACTGGAATGTTTACCTAATCTCCTGCTGAAAGCAAGTGAGAGATTTTCCTGACTATGGAAGGAGCAAAAGAATGGTCTGATTCAAAAAAGAAAGTTAAGCTTGCTTCACATCACTATTCTTAAGGTACAAAGAGATTTGGTGGGAGGTAGGGGGAAATCTCTAGAGACAGGGTAAGTCATACAAATAAAAACGAGTATAATGTGGAATATAATGCATAATAGTTGGCAGCAGACTGCACTATTTATTTTCATGAATCAGGGACTGAGAACTTAATTCACAAGGAGCAGAGTGATGTACAAATATTATGAGTTTGATCTTAACATTGAGCCTAATCCTAGTCTTTACATGTTCTTGTTGAGTCATATCTCCTGTTGATCTGTTGATCTTCCTTAAATTAGTCTTGCAGGGTTCTCAGTCATTACTTATTACAGTCATCAGGTTATAAACATATCCTTTTCATAAATGAAAGTGAATCTATGCTTTGTGTCGTTTTGTGTGAATTCAGTATTATGAATGGAAAATAGACTTTTAAACAAAGTAAGACTTTTAGATCAGTCCAGATAGCATTCTTATCTCTAGTGATCAAATAGTATTTAGTGACTCTATGTCTACAAATCTGTTCAGTTTTCTTAAAAATAATACAATCATTTAAAATAAGCATTTTGAACAGGGTTATCCTAATATTTAGGTCTCCATGTGGCTATTGTGTTAAGATTATTTTACAATGATTACAATAGATTGGTTGACACATAAATAAGATGGAAGGTGATACAAAATTCATGTATTTCTAAAAGATGTTTTGCTATTTGAACTACTACATTAAATCAAACTCTAAGAAAAGGGCAACATATATATGACAAGATGACTCTGGTATCGAAAGCTTATGCATATTTATATCCTTTCTGCAGATTTTCTGATTGCCAACACACCACTCATAAAATTATGTATGAGTCAAAATGGAGCATATAATGTCAATCAAATAGCATAGGTACATCTCTCAGCTATAGGCATCCTATCGGGATAAACAGGAAGTATGCAAGAAAATAATATAGCAATGATCGAGTTTACTGCCCTGAAGTATACCAGATATCACAGAATGTATCTTTCAAAGGTTGGTATAAACTTGGCTCTGTAATGGGGTACAGAAATAATGAGAGCTCATTTAAGCTGGTTCCAGGAAAAAGTTCAGTACATGCTGTACCTGTTTTCTCTGCGTGTGCAAAACTGAATCATTTTTATTTTCTTTTTTTATGGAAGAAAATTCCAGGAGCATTATAGTGTTATATAGTTTGATTTAAAGAGCAGAGAAACAGCTCCTCTCTAAATCCCAAGCAGTTAAATCACATTCACAGGTCATTGCAATCCAAGTTTAGAAAGCTGATGCCAACATCAACTTCTTGGTTCTACCTGCAGCAACCCACAGTATCAAGGCTCCAAGTCTGCAGTGCTGTAGAGAGGATAAGACTTAAATAACTTGTTCAAAACAAACGCTCTCCAACTGCGATCTCGATAGATGAAAAGCATGCCCACCCGCGTACACACACACCGATGCAGTACCAGCTAGAGGCGGCAGATACCGTAGGAAAGGAGCGGCATTTACCAGGCTGAGGGCAGCCAGCAGCAGGGTGCCGGCGGCTGTCCAGCGGCAGCGCTCCATCGTCGGGCCGTGCCGGACCTGCGCTGGGACAGGCGCGAGCTGCGGAGCGCGGGCTGCCTGCTGTCACATCCAGCGCTGGCGCAAGCTTCAGCCCTGCTTCTCCGCCTCCATCAGCTCCGATCACATTTCCTGACCCAGGCGTGGGTGGGTGGGTTGGCGTGAGCTGCGGGGAAGCGCTCCCTGAGCCGGCCTTCAGCCAAACCCCCTCCTGCTATTCAGACGTGCAGCACAACAAAGCCAAGAGGTCTGAGGAAAGCGTAGCAGCTAAAGACAGAGGGGAAGGAAAAGGAGAGCGGGAGAGGAGGAGGAGTAGGAGGAGGGAGGCGGAATGGCAGAGCTGAACGGAGCGCTCTGCTTGCAGCTCCCGGAGCTCCGCTTCACACTCCTGAGCGGCTCTGCGAGGGCAGCAGCTCTCCTGAGCGTGCATTGTTCAGCAGGAGAGAAACTTAATTTGTGTCGATACATAACGTATGCTATAAAAAGCACCAATCGGAAAATGCTTACACCCTCCAGAGAGAACGCACAGTTTGCTAAAGCCTTGTATTCTTTACAGAAAAGTGTTCTCTTTTACACCGTTTGCTCAACAATAAAGGGGTCTGACTCCGCTTTAAAACTGTAAAGCAAAAATGTTTTTAACAGAACTGAGTGACAGTCTTTCTGCAACTACATTTTTCTTCTTTGAGGAAATTTAAAACCTAACCTATTTTGAATTGGAAAGAGAGATTACTGGAGCAAGAATTTTGCACAGAAAGGCAAAGACTCACACTCCTCAGGAGAGGTAGGAACTCTGCCTTTTAAGTATTAATTTGACAGAAAGGAGTTTCAAATAACTGCTCTCACTCTGTTCAGAGTTCGTTTAGTTTGCCTGCCTATGCTCTTCCATCGCCTGAATTCTCCAGCATTTTTTACTTTTAAATTTTTTTTTCTCTCTGTTTATTTTATTTTCTGAAGGAGAAATTGCAAACTTGATCCAAGAACTTTCTTAAAGCAGTAGGTATTCTCCCACATGCGACTGAGCTGGATGCCTTGCAGTTGCAACATTTTGGTGCTGCAGGGCATATCACATCCAGATGGGCATGTAGAAAGCCCAGTAAAGTCATGATTCTGGTATGTCAGCAAGCTCAAACAATGGAGAAAAGTAAGGTACATGTGTGTCAGGGATGGAGAAGAGTATGCTAGCCATGAGTCTTAAAAGTGACTGAAGTCAGAAGTTAGCAAAGGAAAAGGAAACTCTGCCAAGGGCCAGAAGTCTTTCTGACTGTGGACAGAAAGGATAAAGGAACAAGGGTAGACTACAGACAATTTAAGAGAACTGCACATCAGTAGAAATTAAAACCAGCCTGGAGGAAAAGCTGGATGAACAGATGGACAGTGATACTGACTTTTTAAAAGAAAAGGAACTGGGTGGAAAAAATAAAAAAAGAGTCACAGATATTGAGAAGTCAGATAGGAGGATAGAAGAGTCTGGCTTTGGAACATAAATATAAACACTGAAGACATCTGAAGGCCAAAATAAAAAATATATCAACTAGATGGAGATGGGCTTTAGGAAATGAGGCTGAAGAAGAAATTTAAAATAGGAACGTAATTAGGAACAGTGGGAGAAACTCAGCCTTCACTCCCCAGCAGTCCCTTGGTTGGGCAACTTTGAACTTGTGAGGCAAGGAAGCAGGGTCAGAAAGATTGAAGACTCAGTAGGAAGGGGCTATGACGGAAAATTCAGTAGCTGGACTGAACATAGCAGGGATGAGGAAAGGTCTGAAACAGGTTCTAAGATTCCTCTAGTACATTTTTATGTATCTCTACAGCAACCTCAGTGACTTCTTCATGGAGGAAAGGATCATTTTGCACCATCAGAAGTGAGAAAGCAATCACAGGATGACAACAATGGAGAAATTATGACTTCTCCTATTGCACTCGAAAACTCAGGAAATTAAATATATAAATCTACTAAAAATCTAGCTTACCTTTTAAAAATAACACCATTATCCCCCCAAAGTAAAGCACTCATATCTTTTGCTTCACCAGCAGTGTCAACACACACACTGAGAGCAGCACAAAAGGATTTTGTCCATACATCCTCTAGCTACTGTTGTATGTGTTCCACCATACTCTTTTCCTTATCTACACGACTAATGTCATTGGAGAAGTACTTATAGTAGTTCCTGAAATTCCTGTAAATTAAATTCTCAAGACAAACTTCAAAATGTAATTTTATAATTATGATTACATTACTTACAATGGATGGAAAAACTCACAAAGGTGTTTTTATAACCATGTGCTTGGGGTTTTTTGTTGTGTACTTTTTTTTTATTTTCTTTCTTTCTCTTAGTCTGACTTTAAACTGGAGGTGTTGCACTAACATTATGTAAATGCATTTCTGAATGCCTCATTTTGGATATTTCTTGTTCAAGTTTGGCAAATGTGGCTTTTTTAAAAGGAAGTATATGATATTCTTCTTATCAGTACAGAAGGCTCAACTGACAACTGTATCCTCTAAGACAGAGTAATATTTTTGGAATTATACTTGCGTTCAATGTATTCTGCCAATGTTGTGATCATGGAACTCCATTGCAGCTGATGGGAATGTTACATGAAGAATGATGGTGGGAGACAGGAGTTTATTATACAATAGAATCGTAGAATCATTAAGTTGGATAAAACCTTTAAGATCACCAAGTCCAAAGGTTACACTGTCAAGTCCACCAATAAATCATAGCACCCTAAGCACCACATCTACACATCTTTTAAATACCTCCAGGGATGCTGATTCAACCACTTCCCTGGAGAACCTGACAACCTCTTCAGTTCCCAATATCCAATCTGAACTTCTGCTCTTTGAGCTTGAGGTTGTTTTTTCTTCTCCTACCACTGGTTTCTTGAGAGAAGTAACTGATCACCCACTCGAAGTTGTCTCCCCTCAATCTCCTTTTCTCCAGGCTAAACAACCTCAGGTCCCTCAGCCACTTCTCATGGGAGCTGTGCTCCGGACTCTTCACCAACTCCCTTGCTCTTTTTTGGATGTACTCCAGAACTTCAACTTCTTTCTTGTAGTGAGTTGAATGTCTTACAGTAATGCCACAAAATTATGTGGTCTGCAGTGTTCAGACATGTTGAAAAGGTGACTTAGCTTTAAAGAGCTTTGTTTATTCAAGATATGAGCACAGCAGCACAATATTCATAATAGTATTGCAGTATGTATGAAATTCACCAGGACTGATACTTTGTTGCATATTTAAAATTTAGACCAGAGTCTAAAATGCAGCTTGAATTTTGTTTTCACAACGAACTCATGCAAACCGTGCAATTTTTTCACGAAACCACATAAATATTCTTAATAAAAACCACTATAAATAAAAAACCACATTCTTCCAACAGTTTGGCTTTCAGTTTTCTGCACATAGTTGAACTTAGAAATCAAAGTAAAATTCAGGGAATGGAAACTCACATGAATCAAGTCCAAGGGAAAGGTCTACTCAAATTATTGCATATAGTTTTAATGAGCAGTCATATCTGCCAATTTTACAGAGCAGTATTGCATCTACTTAAAGGCTCATTTGAATTCTTCTTGACTGGGGGAAAAAAAACAAAACAAAACAAAACAAACAAAAAAAGCGAAAAAAAAAAACAAAACCAAAAACAAAACCCAAAAGAAAAAAACTTAGAAATAAGTGCAAATTTACTGAAAAATTATTTTAAGGCATCAAGTACCTGAAAGTGCTCCGAACATCTCCATATATTGCTGTTCAGGTCCAGGACTTTATTATACTACATATATACATTTGTATGGAGTTAATTTATTTGTCTTGCTGAAATTTCATTCTATACATGGAACACTAGTTTGGGAGTATGAAGTGTGGTATTTCTTCTGTGGATGCATATATATAAAAAACAAAGCCTACACTACAAAAGAAAATATGCTCTAAACAAAATAACATTGCCTGAAGAGTGCAAAAACTCAGGCCCAGTTCATGTCTAGATTTTTCTCTATTGTATATCCCAAGTGAATACAAGAATTCAGAGCAATAAAAGACTGTTATCTGCAGCAGAAGTAATAGCTGAACCTTTAAGAGATATAATAGCCAGTGTGGATGGTTCCTGATGTGCCCAGCACTGTTGTTTCTCCAGTAAGACAGAGTTTGTTTTTAGCAAAACCTTAATGCTACAGATGAAATGCTGAGACACTCAAAATCATTTGGAAAAACTGATACTGGAGATTAGTGAATCTAGGACTGCATTCAGCATCACTTTCGGAGTATACATATGCAAATATGTCACCTCCAAACCCTGACCTTACAAATACATGATGCCCTTCACCATCTCAAGGGAGAGTGCACATGCTACTCTGTGTTCTGAAAATTATTCCACTTTCTGAAGTGTTTATTCACTCCAGTTTTCCTTCACCTTTGACAGGCATTAAATTTAATCTGTTTGCATCTCTTTGAGAGAAATAGAATTGGTTATCACCACTGTACTTTACCTATTACAGACTATATGAAATGGAAGTAGAAGTCAAGGTGGGTGTCTGAAGCAGTATTTTAAGCTTCACCGATTTAAAAACACTTAATTTGAAAAACACATGTGCAGGCAGAAGAAAACTGTTAACATCAATACACTTTATAGCAGGAAAGAGTGAACTCAGCTTTGGAGCTGATCTCCCTGGTGAGAATATGTTGCCATCATCACTCAGAAGACATCTGTCTCTTCCTGGTAGCTGGACCTCTTTTTTGCCATACAGTCTGTAGCAACCAGAATTTTTTCCCTACTTTTTCAGTTAGCAGTTGTTTTTAGATTTTTTTTTCTCTGGTAAACCTGGATTGATTTATTGATTTCTAGGAAACTGGAAGCTTGTGCAAATATGGTAAGTGAGAAGTGGGAGGGAGGTGGTGTTTTATAAGGAGATATAGATAGGATTTGTATTTATGTGTGTGTGTCTCTATGTGCCTTCCAAGGCTAAGAAAGAAACTAGAATGAAAGTTATAAGGACTGCAGTATTCTGGAGTATCTAGGTACAGGTCATTTAGATATATATAACATGAGATTATGAAAGCACTTTCCTCAAAGATTAAGGTGCTGATGCATACAAACCTTTACCTAGACCTCTAACTTCAGATAAAACTCACAATATTATAGGACGAGCGATACAGCTCTGAGTAGTAAGAAATTCCTAATTCACACCTAGCAGAAAAATAGATACATAGTTTAGCCTTCAGACTCACCAGGTCTTTGCCCTTTATAAGAAATGGGTTGCCATGAGTACTGGACTGAAATGATGTCGCTTTGGAACAGGTGTGCTGTGATCTCTGCATTCAACACACATCTAATGTGAGGCAAGGTCTCAAGAAAGGGATGATATGTAACATTGTTTAATCCATTTTGTTTGGCTGAACAGAAACCAGACCAGTGAGGTGCTTCCACGTGAAACATTTTAAGCTTTCAATATTGAAGCTGAACAGTTGCTCCCTCCATGGGAATGATGGAGAAAGTTGGAGTGAATTCCTATATGGGGCTTCTTTCTTGAAATTTAACAGTACTTATTGAAGCAATGAGCTATAGAGAACTCCTCAATTCCTTGGTTGTTACCATTTATCTTACAAATGATGATATCTGTTGTATTTCAATAATAGACCTAGACTTTCAGCAGCAGTAAAATCTAAACCAAAATTTCGCCAAAATGCCTAAACAGTTATAGACTTCTGCAGGGTTTTTCACAACAATTTAACATTTTGTTCACATTTTTTCATTGTAAGGGTGTGGCAGTTTAGTGGATGAGCCAAACATCTAGAACTGACATGCTTGAGAACCTAAATTACAACAACAAAATAGGGAAATTCTGCAACAGAAGATGCAAAATTACTTCCTTCTCCTGTTTTGACAGAGAATTCCAGGTGAGAAAGACAACCACTTATATATCATTCTTCCAAATAATTTCTCTCTCAGGCTTATTTCTTCACACAAGACATTTTACTGTATTGTTGTGCTTCTCTATGCTCCTTTTGAAGTCTGCTTTCAGAAGCTTTTTCAAGAAACCTTATTTATCTCCACTATTTCCATGCCTTTTTCCTCCCAGCCAGTGCTGTATCTCAGCTTGCTCTAAAATTTAACTTGCCCTGCTCTTTGAGCAGCCCACATAACAGAGAAAATAATCAATTTCTGTTTTACAAACAGGGCACTGTAAGTACAGTAAGATTAAGTGAGATTAAGTAATTTACCCATGATTTACATGAAGGCACTAACAGAGGACAGAATTGTACAACATTTCTGAAGTTGCAAACTAGCAGCCTTAGCTGTATGGACCCATTTCATGAGAAATCACATGAAGGTGAATCTCATTTAAATATGTATAGCAAAGGGACATTAATTGTAGAACATTTCCATTGCCTTACAGAACATCCAGATCTTGCAATGAACTTCAAGCAAGAGATTTGTTCTATGTCAATAGCTTAAAAATCCATTAACAGTTTTATAGTCATTGTTTTTAAATCATAGATGTCTATGATTCAGATGTCTAGTCAGTATGTGAGTTTTGTTTTTCATGCAAGGTTCTGGGCACACTGTTTGCAAAAATTAACCAGAAAACAGACTGACAGAAGATTCAAACAGGCCACATCTAATTAATGAGAAGTCTTATTATTCAAACTGTCAAGCCTGTGATTTTAGAGAGATCACTCAGCAACACTTGGGGCAGATGATATTGCTTTTGAACACTGAAGAAGCAGAGCTTATATTTTTGTATCTGGAAGTCAGTTGAGGATGCATGAGTTATCTTTACCAATAAAACCTAACCCAAATCAAAGAAAAAAAAAAACATCATAGGGTTTTCAGCACATTTGGATCTACAATTTGGAAGGTTTTTGTCTTGTCTCATTTTCCCTTCTAAGGAAGTAAAGCATAGGTAATTATTTCTATCACTTTTTGTAATGCAAACAGGATTCAATTACATTTCCAATTTTCTTGTTTTCAAAACTGAGATTCTATATGCAGGCCTAGACCATAATGAGTGGACTTAAAACAAATAATGTGAAACTGCCAAAATATAATGAAGGAAAGAATAGGCAAGTTTTAAGGATGTTAAAAAGAAATGAGACAAAAAATAAGACTAGGAAGTACATTTTGGATCAGGATTTGGAAAACCCCTAATGTGGAGGTGCAGTATGTGTTTGGCCAGTTTGCAGTACTCAGCTCTGTGTCTGGATTCAGCTTTCCAAAGTTTCCACAAGAGGAGGTGTGGAGGAAGGAGAGAAGTTGGATTCAAAGTCTTTGGGTTTTGGCCCATCTCTTGTGCTAGCAGTTAATGAAAATGCCAGGACAGCACAAAGCATACTCTGAAATGTTGAGCCAGCAAGATATTTGAGTATTGGAGAAATCTTTCTTTCTTAGTAAGAGGGTTTTAAATATCAAAACAATAGTGAAGATGCCCTATGGATGGAACACCTCAGTCATGATGTGTTTTTTTGAGCAAAAGGCACAGACTGCTTGCCCCCAAGTTGCCCAAGTTCCTAAAGATTAACAATGCAGACAAACAGCAAGGATTATGGCACAAAGACACTTAATGACATATTTGAAAATTGGAATTGTTCTTATGACAATTACACAAATGGAGAAGCTATGATGGTCAGGGCCGAGTAAAAAATATCTTCAGGTTAGGGTACAAAACACATTTTAAAATACAGAAAGATAAGGAATATGTTATAAATCATGAGAGTAAACGATAGGATTTTGAAACAGCAGAGTATTCAAATGGCTGTAACATACACATAGGGGTAGAAAAAGGTATTCAGTGAAATATTTGAAACACATGTTTTTTGTTTATGTTTCTTGCAAATATTTGAGAAAAGAGAACAACTCCTACCTGTATACAGTTGTGACTATGAATGCACTATTATGTTGTAACAAAAATGCATTTTTAAGCAACCAGTAAAATACTGGAAGAGATTATAGTGTTAATAACTAGGAGGCTATCGTGTTCCATCTTAAATTTCTCAGCACTGCAGCTCACTATGCAAAGAGCAGCAGTTTCTACTTGATGGATTAAACAGTTGCAAAATGGTAGTAATACAGGAATCAGTGAAACAAGACAGTATTTTCCTTTCAAGCAAGGCAGAAAATATTCTCACTATCAGAGAAACTCACTATCAGGTGAAAAAATGAAATTATTTTTATTTCTCTGGTAGGATCTGGTGACCTTCTAGTTTGAATTCATGACAGTTGGCAACTCAAAATTCAAATCCATATGTGGATTGAATAATCACAGAAAAGCTTTTAAAATATATTTAAAGAATGATTGTGACTGGCAGATTTATCTGACTAGCGTGTACTGAGCCAGGCATGTGAGTAGATGATAGAACCTTAAGGAAGGTGCTTAATACTTCTCTTATTCAAGGAAGAAACCAGGAATAATGTAAAGGAACTCATTAGGGTCTTTTGCAAACCAAAACAAGTAAAAATTGAAGTAAAATTCTAATTTTTATGATATTTAGTCTGCATTATAATTTATCATGTAATGTGTGCTCATAGACTCTGAATTTCAAAAATAAAAGGCTTTCATGCAGTAGTTGAAGATAAAGATGATCATGGCACTAAGTATGCAAATACCAAGAACTGAAGAAACTATCTAGAGTAAGAAAATAAAACCTTCCCTCTGAGAAAGATGTGATTTTCCAGTCAAATCAATTGCTGAAGTAGACACAAATTTCTGAGCAACGGAGTATTTGCAAATAAACCAGTTTTAGTCATGGAAAACTAACCCCTTCAGTCATACAAGAACTTCCTATCTGTCAGCTTTTGTCAAACTGATCAATATATATAATCAAAATGTATTAAAGGACACGCTGAGAGGAGAGCAGATAATGCTGCATGGATGAGCAAACAGGACTCTTCTGGCTGGGATTAATCAAACTCAGAAGTCAAATGCTCTAGCTCTGTAGCACTTTGATTTATATTAACTTTGCTAGCATATCAGAGAGCAATTGATCTCTAACTGAATTTCAGACTTGGTTATTTAGAACCATCATTTATTTACACAGTCAACGTGTCAAAGCCTGCTGTGCCACCATATTTACGTGGGAAAAGCAGATGAGACTGAGTTCTGAATCCTGTAATTCAGAGCTTTAACCACAAAGGCCATTTACCAGATGAATTCTCATGAGGATCTGCTCTTTTCAGGTATCTGATTGCATCATACACATTTTAATCAAAATAATTATGAGAAATGTAAGACAGTGAAAGATATTCCTTTATCTGTACAAGAGAAGCTTAAAGTCCCTTAATCGTTGTATGTCACAAATTCTCTGAGACTTTTTTACAGTGTCTTTTTAGCTACCTCACTTGACAGTCTATGACAGATTGGCCTTTATTTTTGCAACACCTTCTATCTTGCCCGAAGTCATAGGTATAACAAAGATATCTTCATATACATCTTTAAAAAAACCTCTCAGAGCAATCATTATACTTTGTAACCAGATGCCATTTGTTTTACTTAAGCACTTTATCTACTGGAATGGGTATTGTATTTCATGCATACTTATTTTCAAAAGCTAGTCCTTTGGATACATAATCTCTCCTATACTTAACTTATAAAGACTTTCATGGGTCTATCTTAATGCAGTTTTGGGTTAACCTTCTTTTTCTTATTTGACTCCTAATTTATAAAATTTGCTTTTATATATCTTTGGCATTAACAGTTGTTCTGACCACTTAGGTTTGTAATTCTATTTGTAATTTCCATTCAGCATCATTGAAGATGATATGAAATATTTTTGTGCTGCACTGTGTCTTTGTGAAGTATAAGAGGGCTACTGATTGGAAGTCTTTGCCCTGAAAAAAAAAAAGCTTTGGTATAATAAGAACTGTATTTAAATCATGAAAGGCTATGGAGGAGATTACCTAAGCAATCCTAATTGCCTACTGTAATTTTAGATCATTATTTATATGTTAAGATTTACATTTCCCTGCTACATATTACTTCCTCCTTCTCCTCACTTCCCTCCTGGCTTTGACCAAGTATATTGTCTTGTTCTTCTGCCAAAGTCCAGAGCAAAAGACAAAGCAAAACCAGCATGCTTGTATTCTAGGTCTACATTGTATCTTTGTGAACAGAGAAAGTGGTTTGGCTTTTCTTTTTTGTTATGTTTTTAACATTTATGAGTACAGATCTTCCCTACATGGAGAGAGAAAATGGCATTCACTGCATTCTAGAATACTGTCAGCTTTTCAATAACTAATCATGTCATCAACAATTCAAAAACTAATGCAGGTAGGGTGGAAGAAGCTAGAGATCTTAAATAAGAAATTTCATACTGGCAGAGCTATACAATTTATGCTCATTACAGTTTATTATAATATAGATTTCTTTATCTAAAGGCTCAGCTTTATAAAATCTATATGAGGTGGAAAGATATGCTAATTAAAAACCTCTTACCTGGTAGGCAGAAGAAAACTGCTCAGAAATGCTGTGCAACAGCAGTGGGTAAGGTTAGAGATTTATAGTTCTTTAGCATCACATAGCAGGAGAGGCTGTAACACCAGGAGTTGTACATGTCTGAGGTACACTTCCTTCAGTGCCAACTATAGCCATTAGGCTTTGCATCTCTAAGGCCTTTCTGTCCAATAAAGCCCTGTTTCCACTGACTTACAGGCAGTCTTTGCTCAGAATCTTTAAAATGCAGGTATGGAAGCGAGCTGTATGCCATTAATCCTGCTGTCTCAGTTCTGCTCACAGTAGAGCAGCCCTTCCTGAGACACGCACCTCAGTGACAAAGTTCCCACATACCAAAGAGGCGTGCCTAGTGAGTATCGTGCATGTGCCAGGATCACTGTGCTGTGTGTCTAACTAACCACAAAATTTGCCCGTTTCTTTGGTGTGACAATAAACAGAGGTTTCGCAGCTTTTAAGTATTTACCACACTGGCTTAATGGCAAATAAAGAAAATTCTTCTAAGTATATGCCCACATGTCATGAGCTTTGTGTTTGAATAAATGTTGCTCAGGGCTACTTTAATTAAACAAATTTGATTACCTATTATTTGATGTCCAAGAAGGTAAAATCTACTATTCCATCCTCTATAGTGATTGGATGTGGTGGGATAAAATAAAACTAGTTAATTTTATGTGCATGTAAGATGAAGATGTATCTTTGAGCCCTCTTCCCCCATCTTGTTAAGGGGCACCTAGGGCTTCCTTTAGGAAATCCAAGGATAGCATTTTATAAAACACTAGTTACATTATTGGTTTGAATTTTCTCAGCCTAGGCTTTTTATACCCCTCTCCTGAATTATGAATATAGCAGTAGCTCCATCACTTAAATTGTGAGAGACAGAGCTGACTTCAGGCTCCCTTATGCATTTTAATGTTTTAAAAAGAGTTAAAAAGGAGCTCTTTACCACATAATAAAAAATAGCAGTTCACTCTGGCCTGACAAACAGCCTAGTGATTCCAGTAAGAATGGAGTGTTGTTAAGGGCAGAGTCAAAGTCTGCAGCTGAGTTTCAGTACTGGAGAAAAAATACATCCTTTTCTACCTATATTTTTCTTCCGCTCATTGTATGTTTTCTTTTATTCTTCCGAGGAACACTGAGTATGAATGTATTACTATGGCATCACCATGTAACATGTGGACTGTACTGCCACTGTTCCACAAATCACTAGACTGCACTGCACAGCAGAGAGCTTGCCATTTCTCCAATTTATATACTACTGCACTCCACGTCAAAAAATCTTACACATTATTTAAGGCTATTGGCGATTTAAGTGAAGATTCATAGGGGAGAAATAATTATGAGTTTAAGTAAACAGTATATATTTGGATTCCTAATAATATTTTGTACAAAGTTTTTATACTTTTATTTCTCATCTCTTAATAATTTCTTTCTGTTTCCAATACAATGAGCATTTTTCAAGCAGTGGTTTTAAATGAAGCTGTGGTTCAGGAACATGGGTGGTTGATTGCATTTCAGAGAATCCTTTTTTGATTCTAAGTAAGAACAAGACATAAGGCTATGTCAATGATAATCAACTAAAAACAGCAATTTGGGTAATTTTGACCTGTTCTTGATCTCACTGGTCTCATGAAGACAACACAGGAGGTAGAGCAGTACAGAGAGGAAGGATTCAGTTGCATGTAGCTGGCAAACAGAAAAAAATACATCTTGGAATAAACAGTGCCAGATTTTCCAGCATTAGACACGCAGTTACTGGCTTCTGCATCACAAGGTTTTTGAAGTGCCTTGTGTAATTAAAATATTCTCATGGGGTTTTTTTTGAAAACGCATGAATACATGCTTCCTCAATGCGTGTATGTGTCAACACTGGCTATGATTTATCCTGCTCCTTCCTGTATCATGACTGGAACAACTAATACTGTTTCAGGGAACATAGCAAGACATATTTCCCAGTAAGGTCCTAAGCCAAAGATATAAGGCACATAAGTAGTCAATAACCTGTGTTTTTTCTGACCCAGAAAATAGATATTCATTGGAGCACTTTTGCAAAAAGTGGATTCGTCAAGGGGTGGTGGCCTGTGTTTGCACAGTTTGTTTTTCACAATAACCTGACCTGTCTGCCTAAAAGACTGTAAGATAACTGAGGTCTTCTGAAAACCCACAGAATAGCATTAGGATCAGACTTTATATACTTTCTATACTCCTGCTAAGCATTTCCAGTTATAAGCTTTTTTGGGATGAATGTCTCATCTTTGAAATACAGCCCCAGAAAAAATGAAAAAGTAGCTGCCTTCATAAACAGGATCATCTAGGCATTTGCATGACAACAGACTTACAACCACAACAACCAGTAATCTGCAAACCAAATCATCAGTATTTTAGTGCCATCAAGCCTGCATATTAAACTTTGTGGGCAGAACAGTTTAAACCCAGACTGAATATTTAATCTATGCCTGCAAGAAACCACATTCCTCATTGACAGTGAGGGGCCCAGAGAATGGGGCAGAGCTGTAGCAAGGAGTCAAAATGGTGATTGCTTTCATTATTATTACAGTATTTGTTATACTGTCATGTAGAAATTACTGTTGAAACTAACTCCCTGAAATGTTACTGCATGCTCTCTGTCATACACATTGCTCACACTTTTAGGCATGATCATTGTTTTTTAAGGAGTAGTTTATTTGTATAAATTTTGAATGATAATGTCACTGCAGTTTGTCTTATACTTAACTCATTCCCAAAATGCTCTCAAGACAGACCACTAGAAGCCAGTCAAGAATTAATCCTGCACCTCTGCATGCAGGCATATAAATGTGAAGTGTATGCCAGGGTAAAGTGTAAGAATTTGATGATGGTGATAGACTGATTTAGTACTCAGATCAGCAGCTGACTGCTTAGAGATGCCAGAAGTGCAGCAGGCCCCGTTAGACCTACACCTAAGAGTTCAGACAGGGCCTAGCAGCAGTATCAGAAACAACTTGGAGTAGATATAAGGGAGAAAAACTAACAGACTAGCAATGAACGAACCCCCAAAATTCTATTGTACATAAAGAAAAACTCACCCTTCCAAAAACGAGCACCCTCAGGTATGTTGGCAGTCAAGGTCCACCACCCCCCTCAAATGTCCCCTTGGCACCCCAGGAAGGGCCAGGGCTGTCACAGAGTGGAAATGAGATCTCCAGATCAGAGACCTGAAAGACAACAAGCAGTAGAAGAAAATAGAAGAAAGTAGAAGAAAGTATTTCACAGGAATGTGAAAATAGCTATATTAATTTCCTTTTACTCAACTGGGATATTTACTCCTAGCTGCTTGAAATGAGTAGCAAGCTGCTGCACTAGCCCAGGTGGTTTTCTTTACAGTTCTTCCCTTGCCCGCTGATATAATCACTCCATCACAGAAAGCCAATGGGTTGGTCAGGCAGGACCTTACTGAAGGCATGCTGGCCGTCTTGAATCACCTCCCTGTCCTCCCTGTGCCTTAGCACAGCTTCTGTTCCATGATCTTCCCGGGCACAGAGGACAGGCTTATTGGGCTGTAGCTCATTCTTTCTTCCCTTTGTAAATATGGATACAATGTTTTCCTTTTTCCAGTCCCCTGAGATTGTGCCTGACTGCCAAGACTTTTCAAGTATCATGGAGACAAGTCTAGGCAACTGCATCAGGGAATTTCCTCAGAACTCCGGGAAGCAGCCCATCATAGACTTGTGCAAATTCAAATTCCTCAGATGGTCAAGAACCTGATATTTACTTACAATTGGGAGCACTTTGACCCCCCAGTCCCATCCTGTGGCCATCTCCTCTAGAGGTGTGAGAAAGGAGCTGCCACTGAAAACAGGGTAAAAGTTTGTGAGTACCTCAGCCTTCTCCTGATTAGTTGTTACTTGTTCACAGTGTTATTTATCAGAGGGAGCGCACCTCCTTTTAGAACTTCCTTTTCTGATTGACATTCTCGTAGAAGCTCTTGTGATTCTTCATGTCCCTTGCCATGTTCTGTCCCAATTTTGCTTTGGCTTTCCTCTCCCCCTCCCTACACAATTGCGGTTCATGTATATGCCTTCCCCACACCATCTGTTCTTTTTTCCACTCTCTGTGCTTTTGCTTCTCTTTCTTTAGTTTGACCAGTAGTTTCCTACTCAGTCATGCTGTCTCTTGCCTTCTTTGCCTGAGTTCTTGCTCTTGAGAATTGCCAGCTCTTGTGCTCTATGGTAAATTTCCCTAAAGATCTGCAAGCTCTGCTTCTGCTCCCTTGTCCCTAAGGGCACTTCCCAGGGTATCCCACTGACAATCTCCCTGAAGAGCCGGAAGTCTGCCTTCCTCAAGTTCAGGGGCCAGCCTCGGCTCCTTACCTGACCTGTATTCCTCAAGACTTCAAACTCCATCAGTGTGTGATTGCAGCAGCCTGGGCTACCTCCAACACTGACATCCCTGATTAGCTCACACACGTTGGTGACTATCCTATCTAGTATTGCATTTCCTCTGGTAGGTTTTTCTATCACCTCGCCTATGAAGATATCCCCCATGCATTCCAGGAGTCTCCTGGATTGCCTACAGCTTGCTGTGCTATTTTTCCAGCAGATGCTGGGGTGGTTGAAGTCCCCCAGCAGGACAAGACCTGCATGCACATCAGAGATTTTCCTGCTTAGACACCCTCCTCTGTGGAAGATTGAAGAGTTTGAAAATGTTTGTAGAATCAGGAACAGCCTTCCTCACAGACGCTTTTTCAGCTCTGATATCTTACATACTGCAATTCACTTGAGACCTGAGGCACTGCATATCAAATGCTCTCTTGAGCAGAACACTTTTTATTCTTTGCTGGCACTACCAAGCATACAGACTGCAAGTTTACAGATTTCATGGATTAACTGCAAACAAAAATTATACTGGCCAGTTTTTGTTCGTAATTTCTCAAAATGTTAGTTACAAAAGCATTATTGCAAAATATTTGTCTTAATAAAAACAAAGAGGTGACATGTATACTAACTGTCAAAACAACTTAACATTGGACAGTATGAGAAAAAAAAGTGAAAATATCATCCAGGCAAGAATTTAAAATTAAAGAATTTCCCTGTCTTCAGTCATGTCCAACTCATCAGTTGTATTGATTTATGACTGTTACATACGGTACTATAAATCAGAATTGCAATTTTTTTTAATAAAGGTTTTAAGGTGAAGATCCTTTCTCAATGCCTGCAGGTTTTACTCTCTTATGATCATTTAAAAAAAAATGTCCAGAACTAGAGTCTCTGTATTATTTTTTCCTTTGGACACAGTTTCACAGATTCTGTCACTGGTCTTCTATAAAAAAAAAAAAAAAAAGAAGGAAAAATAATTAAAATAAATGTTTCATCATTAGGTGGCTTTTATTATGGCTATTTTTCTTACACCTTTTTCTGTGTCTCAAGTTATAGAGATTTCATAACAATTTTTTACAGATACAGTAGAGTTAAGGGGTTTGAGAAGGTAACAGAGTGGCAGCTGAGGTAGAATGTGAAGAGGAGAAAAAAAAAAAGGGAGAGAGAAAGACATGGAGTCACTGACCTTTCACTGCCCTTTGCCCCCTAAGTGACCCAGGCTGGTTCTCTGCCTCCTCTTGTCTCCTCCAGAAACCACTCAGCTGATTATCTCTCATGAGATAGTCAATTTTTTCTGACCTAAGACTGAGAAAAAAGTCATTCTGCCTTTAACCCTGAGGGATGGGAGGTTGGGAAGACAAGGTTTTGCATTTGCTGCTGAGAAGTCTGAAGCTAGCTCTGGAAATAGTAATAAAATTTATAAAACACCAGTACAATGCCTGCATTCCTGCATATTTGAAACAGAGGGAAAAACATGTGAAAAGCAAGGGCTTTGACTCTCCAGGCCCTCCATATGTGGAATTTCCATCCACATCAGCTGGAGTTCAGTATATAAAAGGCTCACAGAAGCAAATCCAAACGGGCATGTAGAAGCAGTAGATTTTTTTTTTTTCATGTGAAACCCGAAGCATTTAGCTTACTTCATGAAATAGACAGCTACCCTGAAAGCTTCTGTGAGTGTGATTCAACTTTAATCAAAATACTTGCCAGAGAACTAGGAATCCAAAAATGTAGTTTAATTCAAATTCATCACTTGTGCTCCAGCCCTCCCCCTCCCCGGCCCAATTCAACATCCCTTTTTCCTACCCCTGTTTTATAAAAATTCCTCCAAAAGGAGAATGTAAACTGCTTTTTTTTTGAAGATGGTAGAGATTTCTCTTACACCACAATGTGGTCATTTATTAAGCAAGGAAAGCTAAGTTTATGCAAAAAGTAATATAATATGTGGTGGAAACTATAAAACCATTAAGACAAATTTAGAATACCTAAACTTGTAGATTCAAAGTACAGTTGCGTAATATCACCCAAAATAGTTCCGGCACTCTAGCAGCAATGGAGACAAAATTTATCTACTTATAGGAAAATTAAAAAATTCTTCCAGTTAACTTGTTTACAATTATGAGATTAGAATCTGATGTGCAACACATACTAAGTATAAAATACTGGCAAAACCCTAAATTCAGTGTACTGCTTCTGATTTATTTTGACAGTTTTAAGGCCCAAAGAAATGCATATTACAGAGCTAGCACAGAAGAACAGTGTCTGAATAATGAATTCTTTGAACTAATGTTTTCAGTTGTGTTTGGAGGACTAACAGCAGGCACTATGAGATTTCACACAGTATATGCAACTACTAAGTCCAAGCAAACAAATCTAAATATAATTCCGTAAAACATAACATAAAATAACATTTTTTTATAAATGCCTCTACAATGCTGGGGCAGGGGGAAATGCATATATTGATATCTGGAAAATTATCAGTAAGAAAATATCAACTAAAAATATCTTCACCAGAAATGTTGTATGCAGTCATGTAACAGTAATGGCCAGCTGAAACTTTGGTTCTACTAGCTTCTCCCACAGACCAGTCAGCAGGTTGGACTGCTAAAATTTTGCCTTGGGGAAATTTCTGCCATCCACACCTGAGCATTGAAGACTGTAGGTTTGATAAAGCCTGACTCCAGACAGTCCCACCACAGGCACTGGCCTCGAATAGGGACTTCTCACTTGCCCAAGAGTGACGTGGGTCAACAGCTGCCCTAGCAGACCTAGGCAACAAAAAAAGATAGGTAAAACAGGTTTAGAGTTTCCTGAACATGTTCTTATTACCTCACCATGTAATTCTGAACAGCAGTGAAGTCAGATGTGATGCTGAGGGAAAAGACTATTGTCTAATAATTTTGGCAAATTGTTCTCCATTGATTTATTATTTTGTGGATGCCACTTACTTCATTGTGACATATCATCTCTATTATGAATGTTACATGCAAGACATGCTGTAACATGTAGGAAATTAATCTATGACTTTGAATAAGTAAAATCCTGCATTTTTTGCCCACACATGGTTCTGTAAAATGATAAATATAAACCAGCACCCATTCTGCTCTTACATGCAGCCTTAAAAGATTATGAGAGATTAAGTGTCATGAATATTTCTTAGTTTATGTCTGCTTTGAAGTGCCTTTTATCACTTGAGATATAGAAGTGTTTGTCTTTTGAGGAAGATGAATATGGTTTTCTCTGACATATTATGACCATCTTATATCTGTCACATAGGGAAATGTTATATCCATTTCTCCAGGTAATCCATTCACATTCACAAGTCTAAAGCTCTCTAAGGAGTGTCAAAAATCTAGATAAATCTTCTGCAGGCAGTGTTTTATTTTTGCTCCCCTCCTTCAGCTTACACATTTGAAAAGACAAACAACAGTGTCTTATACACACATATGTTCATTAATTCTGGTTATTTTTTTCACATTTATGTTAGTTCAGTCATTATTTAAGATAATGTTTTTTCCTGAAAATACTGTAATAGATTAGATGTGCTTCCTTCCATACTAGTCACATCTACTTTAGTGATTGTTGTCTATCTTGACATCAAACTCCACTGATAAGAATGTCAAAAATTACTGAGATGCAAGGTATCCAGAAATCACATTAGAGCTTGATACCATGTATCTAATAATTTGCCTGTAGGAGAAAAAGCAGCAAATATTGTCCTGACAAAAGACTGTTTTCCATTTCTTTTTGAAGAAATTAAACTCATATAATTTCTCTGCATTAAAGTGTTAACATTCTTTTCATCTTTTTCTGTTCCCTGAAGCCATAATACTACCCAGTTCTGCAGGAGTTATAATGTTTGTTTCAAAATGTCAGTGCTATGCACCCAGACACTTTTCAAAAAGATAAGTTCATTCACTGTGTATTTAAATATAACTCAGATGCATAGGAAAAACAATTTTAAAATGAGCATAGTATACCTGAGAAGCACAGTAGGTTTGTGCTCCCATATGATAAAGGCATACAGTTTCCACAGCCCCAAATCCTAAAAAGCAGCTCACAGAGAAGTATTGTGTGATTCTGAGCTTTACTTGTCATCAGTTAAACATGATCCTACCGAAAATTTCTGAAATGTGCCCAGCATTTCTGAAACAGCTAGGCTGATGTAGGCTCCTTGTTACCCTATATTTCTCACCAGTTCTTGGAGAAAAATCTTGAAAAAACAAATCTTGAAAAAACGTGCTCAGAGGAGACTAAAGTGTTACATGTAGTGTAAGGGAGAATTAATAATACAGGGCAGAAAGATTAGACCTTGACATCCAGGGGATACACAGGTTTCAGCAAAATTACAAAATTTTAACTAAACATTTATCTGCAAGAGATGAGACTCATATAATAATTTTGATTGAAAAAGATGTTTAAGATCATCAAGATTAAGTCCAATCTTTAAACCAGCAATACCAAGTCCACCATTAAACCATGGCACCACGTCACATCTACGTGTCATTTAAATGGGAAGCTTGTTTCAATGCCTTACCCCCATCTCAGTGAAAATATTTTCCCCAATATTCAATCTAAAACTTTTCTGGCAAAATTTGAGGCTGTTTCCTCTGTCCTACCACTGTTTATTTGGTAGAAAAGATTACTCACTACAGCCTTCTGTCAGATAGCAGTAGAGAGCAATAGAGTCTCCCTTGAGCTGCCTTTTCACCATACTAAGCCTCTGCAACTCCTTCAGCCACTTCTTAAAAGATGTGTGCTCCAGACCAGCTCTGTTGCCCTTCTCTGGACATATTCCAACACCTCAATGACTTTCTTGGAGTAAGAGGCCTGAAAGTAAACACAGTATTTGAGGTGTGGCCTCACCAGTGCTGAGTACAGAGAGACAATCACTGCCCTGTTCCTGCTGGCCGCACGATTTCTGGCCAGGCCAGTGNCAGCCTTCTGTCAGATAGCAGTAGAGAGCAATAGAGTCTCCCTTGAGCTGCCTTTTCACCATACTAAGCCTCTGCAACTCCTTCAGCCACTTCTTAAAAGATGTGTGCTCCAGACCAGCTCTGTTGCCCTTCTCTGGACATATTCCAACACCTCAATGACTTTCTTGGAGTAAGAGGCCTGAAAGTAAACACAGTATTTGAGGTGTGGCCTCACCAGTGCTGAGTACAGAGAGACAATCACTGCCCTGTTCCTGCTGGCCGCACGATTTCTGGCCAGGCCAGTGGCCAGGATGCCATTGACCTTCTTAGACACCTGGGCATGCACTGGTTCATGTTTGGTCAGCTGTTGACCAGCACTCCCCAGTCCTTTACTGCTGAGCATCTTTCCTGACACTCCTCCCCAAGATACAAGATACTATAGGAATGCCCTTAAACCCCACGTTTTAAGAATTTTATTCAACTGCAAAAAAAAAGTCTCAAAAATATGACTGTACAGGCATGTAATAGATACATAGATAGAACAATACAGTGGTGCACTGACCAAGTTCAAAGATCCGGTTCAGATATTGTACTTTCACTAAAGCTGTGTAGCCTTTTCTTATGGAGCTGGTTTTTGCCTCAGTAAAGCCAAAGCCAACTGGTAAGTTGCATGTCTAGGTAATGCTTTACTACTTCTCTTCTGTATCTTTTCCCCATGTCCACACTCTGTCAGTACATTGCATTTTGTCATTGTAACTCTGTCACAACTATTCTGCTTAGACAAATTGATGTCTTAGTACATCTGCATGCCAGGGCAGAATACTTCTGTGCTTGCAGGAGGCTGTCCTGCAAGCTTTCCTGAACTCTTTTCTATGGGAATCCAATCCAATACTTCCAAAATATGTCCAAATCTGCTCCTTTCGAGTAAAGGATCCATATGCTGCTATTTGTTTTCCTCACCCACAGTGGGATCTACTCCTTCATGTCTGCTGCGACCAAAGCCCCATCACATCCTTACACATTTTTAGCTTGTTCCTGGGCATCAAATTCAGGTCACCCTGACAGGTCACCTTGCCTACAGTCTGTGACCAGTCTTCAGGTTAATTAAAAAATATTTTGCTGACTTCCTCACCCCAACCAGGAGGTCCATGGTATATCCACATCACCAGGTCATCTTTACTGTGCCTAAAGATCATCTGGAACTATATTCAGGCCGCCTGTGAAGAGAGACGTTTTCTTCTGGAAATCTGGCATGCAAACATAGCACTATGTTTTTATACTGATTTGTTCATTAGCGTGTTTGGTGTTTTGACTGTGACTCCTTTTGTAACTGCTTTCTGCTTTTAATAGATGTTATTTTAAGAAAACTCTTCAGTTGTGGATAATTACTGTCATTAAACTGGAGAAAGTGAAAAATATAGGGCTCTTGGCACTAACACAGACCCATTAAGGGGACAGTGGTTATACAGGGAGACTAAAATCTGCATTTTACTGGAAAAATTACAGGTTATTCAGAGAGGCAGGTAAAAGAAGATCAGATAATAGAGGTGGACAAAAAAGATGACAGTGAGAGAGTGCAATGAGAAAAGGAAGCAAAGCCCTGCATTTTTCTGATGTCTCACTAGCACAGCTCATCAAATGACAGATCAGCATGTGAAGAAAGATCAACCAAAATTATCCCAAAAGGGTCAAGACAGTACAAAATGAAAATCTTCTGTCTTTTGATATCACCTATAGTCTTGCCTTGACATCCTGATTACCCTCTCCAAAGGACAGGAAAAACATTTCCAGACTTGGGGACTTTACTCCTAAAGAAAAGGATCAGACTAAAAAGGAGGCTAAGACCAGAGAAGGATACCACTGAGTTCACTCCAGTTGTTATTTAAAAACTTTTTTTTCTTTGATATTGTCTTGCTTCTCCAGAATTGAAATAGAAATGTGGATTCCTGTTTAAATTAAAGAGAAAGCAATTTATCTCTATGAGGGAATAAAAACACCATGAAAATTGGGTGCATAGCTAGATTTTTTTCTACAACACAAAATGCCGGTGGACCCTCAGGATGTAAGTGAAACACCCTGGTTAAATTAGTAAAAGTGGGTTCCAGGAAGAACTGGGCAGCTGATACAGCTAGCCACCATGAAATAAGAGAGATAGAGTTCACTTATAAGGATCTTACAGGTATGAGATGCCAGTGTCTTGCACAAATGATGATTGGTTCATTAACCCTCATACCATATAAACAGTAGCATAATCAGTAACAGATAGCTGGTACTTACCCTGCAGCACAGCTTTCTTCCCGTCAAAAACTTCCTGTCTTTTCTCAAAGGAAACATTAACATTATGAACAATTTTTAAAAAATTGAATAAAAAAACCCAAGCCACTTATTTCAAACTGGGGCTTATATGTACACTTTATAAAAATTCTATATGATATTATTTATTTCCTATAACGGTTTATTTTAAGTAAGGAATAGTCCTACTCTATTTACTGAAATACGAGAATGCACTGAGTAAAGAGATTAGAAGCCATATTTGAGCAGGCCAATCAATAATTATGGGTAAAATATCAAGTTATGGGGGCATTTTCTTTCAGTACAGAAGGGCAAAAGTTTACAGAATATTTATTTATCAGCTAGTCATGTTTTTCCTTTTTGTGAAGTGTGATATACAGAAATGTATCCCACTAGCCACGGGTACACATGTTATATGTATTATAGTTGATGCTCCCTTTACTTTACACTGATTAGTTTTTGGGATAACTTTTTTCCCTTTTTTAATATCAGGAAATTATTGCACTCTTTTAGTTACTCACTAACAACTTTTTAAAAAATTGCTTTCAAATGTGTCTAATTTAAGATAATTTTTAAATCAAAAATCAAAACAGATCCTTGTATTGAATTTTAAAGACTACCTGAATGGAGTTTTGAGTAGTTTTGCCTTGGTTAGGCTATAATAATAAAACATCACTTACAGTATCTTACAAATGAATCTGGAAGTTACAAATTATAAGTTGTCATTTATTAGTCACATTTTTCTTCTAAAACAGTACAGACCTAACAAGGGTATTTTTTCTGAATGTACATTTAATCATGCAGAATATCAAGTCATCAGTCCATCTGCAATACAACACACATACATGTGCATTTTTTGGCCTATTTTTACATACATAATATTATTGCCAAATATTTTTAAAGTCTTCCTAGACATACAGTACTTTCTTAGCAGATTTGTTCCTGTAAAAATTATCTGGGCCAAAACAAAGGTCTTCTTTACTGTCCTGCCTCCAAAAGCAGCCAATAGCAGCTGTCTAGAAGAGGGGATAAATACAGAAACAAATGTAAGTGTACATGTATGTGTTCATTACTGAAGCATGCCACAAATATAACAAGTACTCATAATCAATACAAATTATGAATTTCTATTTTTATAAGGTAACTTTCCTTGTTTTTCTCATCAACACAAAATTAAAACACAATAAAAAGGTACCAAGCAGTCTTTTTTACAGACCATATCTGAGCTAAAAAACTGACACAGAGCTTTGTTGATAACTCAAATTTGGACTTTTTGAAGAAAGAGCAGAAAATAGAGTATTTTCCAGTTGGAACACATCTAATGTGGACATGACTGACTAATTTATTTTGGTTGCAAATCAGAGATCACTGATATTTTTCATCTGATATTCTTCTCGCTGCTTCTTTATCTTTTCAATTTATTCCTTCAATGCTACAACCAAGAAGGCTTCTCAAAGGGCCTGTGCAAATGCCAATAATCATTTACAAGCACAAAATTTGAAACAAAACCAAAAATAACTTTAAGTTATTTATTATTTAAGTTTCTATTAATCATTAGATGATACAGATACAGATCTTGTTTCTCAGCATAAAGCAGAGTTGAAAGCTTCTAGTCACTGTGCATCATTACACATAAGGGGAGGCAGTTATTAAGTGACTGGTTCAAACCTGTCTGTATAAGGGCTGAGTTTAACCCAAGTTTTAGGGGGAAAAGAAAAGATTGGGTTGTGAATGGCCTGAGTCTCAAAGAACATAACTGTAGAAGAAAACTTCAAGACACAAATACACAAGATTGCATCAGCTGAACAGTGGACCTTGTGCCTGATCCTTGATTACTGCCTGCTCCAAAAAAAAAAAAAAAAAAAGCTACATGTGAAGATTGCTTGTTAGGAGACAAATCATACCATTCTCATTAATCAAAAGAGGTTTATGTAAGATAATAGAAAAAGGTTCTTCACCTAGAGGTTGTTTGGGCACTGGAGCAGGTTCCCTAGGGAAGTGGTGACAGCACCACAGCACAGCCTGGCTGAATTCAAGAAGTATTTGGACAGTGTTCTCAGGCACTTGGTATGACTCTTGGGGTATCCTGTGCAGGGCCAGGAGCTGGACTTGATTTTTGTGTGTCCCTTCCAACTCACTTCATTCTATGATTCTATCATTCTATGACTCTTAACTGATCTTTGCTTACACTGAAATGAATGCATCATTATAGAGAGCAGGCAAGGAATTTAACACTTAACCAAGTTACACCATACTAACATTTAATCCACCTTACCCCAATAGAATCTTTCTTTCAAAACTGATGTCCACCAGCTCTGAGTGGGGCGTAGTGTTAAATGCCAAAGTAACTTGAGTCTTTTGGATAGCCTAGAGTATGCAGCACGACTGTACAATTTACAGTGGTGGGCTACCCTATGCTCCCTTTTCGGAGCTCCTTTTCTGTTTTTGTATGACAATGTGCTCCAACATTGTAGGTGACCAATGAATCCTACCTACCAATGAAACCCTTGAGGATTAGCCTCTTGAGATGTCCATATGAATACTGAATTATATGCCAAGAATAAACACTGAGAGCCACCTTCAAAATTCAGAGGGCAAGCTGCAGCTGCAGAGATTCTCATATTTTCAAGTACAAATTGCATTTTCCAAGCATGAAACTCCAAATCAACTATGGCACAAGTACAAAGATATTCTCTGCCATATAGCTTTTGCCTGAAGAGAGAATGGATCAAGTCTTGTCTTCTTAATCCCAAACAAAACAATCTTGAACTCATAATCATCCACTAAAATCTCAGGAACAGAGGGCAGGAATAGTCTTGTTTGCCTTGTTATGTTCCTTGACTTTTCTCCAAATATGAGAAGGTTTTTTTTCCAAGGGGATCAATCAAAACATAGGCCAAGTTTAATATCACATAAAATATAACACACAGAGTGTACAACATGAGAAAGGCCCTAAACCTCTATTCTGGAGATAAGGGTAGCAGTTCTGATTTTTCATATGATGTATTGCATCAAAACATACAATATTTTCATCAAATAATCTCCAGTTTTTTGTGGTTTTTT
>VXBI01005872.1:0-34274 GCA_013397375.1 Toxostoma redivivum | reverse complement strand
TTTTTTTTTTTTTTACAAATAGTAATAAATTTTCCCATCTTCTTTTGAGAGAAATCAAAATATTTTGTCTTGTCAATTCAGGACTCCTGAGCAACAGGACCAGAGGAGGTTGAATTCTCATACAGAACACAAAGAATCTATCAAAAGACTATCATGAGGCAGGATGTACTGATAGGCATGTAAAGAACTAAAGTTGTAGTTATTTAGGATCAAAAGATGTAAGGGCAGAGTCAATGAAGACGACACTGTCTGTTGGGAGGGTGCTTCCACCTGATGCCTTCTAGCACAGGGCCGTTCTGTGGACCTTTTTCATTAAATATCTTCTGTTCTGTTGCCAAAAATTACATGGGATGAGCTTCACAAATCAAATGATTTTTCTAGCCCCTGCTTCCAAACATGTGCTAACTCTATGCTTTGAATATTCAAGATCAGGAAAAAAAAAATCAGTCAGAATGCACATTACCTGACCTTAAGGAAAGCCTTCAATCATAAACATACATACTGTAGGAACTGGAAAGATTATTTCTATTGAATCGAATAATCTCTAGCAGATATTGCCTTGCTTACAAGTTTCAGTTATTCCTGACTTCCTTTCTTTTAACGGATACTCATTTAAAATGTACATATGTTGCTTACTTGTTGTAGGAAAATGAATAATCAGGAAATAAAAGAAACCTTTGTTGTTGCCTGTTTCAACAACAGTGCAGGAGTAGTTCTTTACATGCCCTTGAGTGTTTGATTTCAAGTGTGATTGCATTTATTTGAAACATATGAACAAAGTCCCATTATGACTGGGATCCTTTAGGAGCTTTCCAAACTACAGAAAGGGTAGTGGATGGGTATGTTCTGCATGCATATGTGAGTTTAGGTACTTTTACAGCACCTTAAGATGCAAATCTATGAGCACTATGCAGTTTTTTGCAAGCTATTGCTGACGAAGTATTTTCTGCTTTTTGGAAAATGTCCTTTTCTTTCTACATCAAAATATCTGCTTTAATAGGCATAGACTCTAATTGCTCTTTTAAAATATGACATGCTTACTTTTTCTACTTGCTCTGTTCCTTTCTCCACAGTCAGACTGAACAATCCTATCACATGCTAAGCACCAAAACTTTCTGAACTTCCATCAGGCCTACCACACACTCCCTGAAATGATAAAAACTGTATCTCCCAAATGTGACGGCACTGGGATTGATTTTATGTTGGCAAAGTTGTGCCCACACCACAAAGATGTGCCACTAACATTATATACAGCTTGCATGAATAAATACACTATAATATATAGCTTGCATGTGTGAAGAATTACATTAGTCTCTTAATTCCTCTGGGAAAGGGAGGGGAAGACGGTATTTTACACATGTAGGCTATTACTGTACCATTTCCTTTGGTGCCAAATGCTAATAAGTTGTGCTTACAGAATGACTAAAAGGTAGCAACTGAAAATTTTAGAACACTAAGAAAAAAGCATTTATTTGAAAGGTTAAACATAAATACTACAGCTATACTTTCTTTATACCCAAAAGATACGCTACCACTGCCTCAGCAGAAAGAATTGCATTAGCTATTTAAAAGTGTACATTTATGGTCCCTCTCACCTCTGTTACATTGTGCCACCCTAACGCCATATGTTCTCTGCTCTATTAGAAACACTGATTATTTTAGCAAATCCAATCCAAATTCTTGTGCATTTCTACATCAAGCCCAGAGCAAACTTCGCAGATTTGTTGTTAGGGAGATGATTCTCCTCTTAGAAATTATTTACACAACAGAGAATGGCTACACGAAGAGATGATGCCAGAGAAGTCAGAGTTTAGTCTCTACAGCATTAGCCATTTGGTTTTGAGATATCTTGGTCCCAGCTTCTCACAGCCTGAATGTTTTCTCTTTGATTCTGCAAGGTGGCAAATGTCAGATCCTTGGCTAGGGTAAATCAGTAGTAAGTTCCACTAACTTACCAAAAAGCTAGTTAATACTGCTGAAGGTCTGTTTTACGATCATTTTGATTGACATAGAAAATCAAGTAGATGTTCTGCTTGGAGTAAGTGTATAAAAATAATACTACCATAAAAGTACTTTCGGGTAAAAGAAAGGATAGCAGTACTTGTTTTTTTTTGTGTGCCTCTGAAGGCAAACCAGAGTTTAGTTGGCTCTAACTAGACTGATGTAAAATTTTCCCAGTCCTTCTGCCTCCGTTGAGCAAAGCAGACTTGGAAAGATCCAAGCAGACTTAGATAGTAAGATCTAGGACAGATTTATATTAATCCTATGTAATTTCATGCAAACTTAATGTGAACTATGTTTTGAAACCAGCTTCATGGGACAGTAATTCTTATTTTCCATGACGTAATTTGTTTTGGATGAAATAACACTAAACCTGGAATAAGCTCAGAAAAAGTGCAAGCGACAAAAGCATTCAGGGAATTGCTTGAGTTGTTTACAAAAGCTGAAACTCAAACCTACCAGAACACATAGCCCTATACTTAAGGTTCAGTCTACTCTTTGTACCTTAGAGTAGCATATAGATGAACCATGGACATTATATTCAGCATTGCAGCACTTCAGTTTTCTTCTGTGTTTTTCTTCTTATATAGTTTATATATAATAAATATAATGGGAAGTTTTCTTTTGGCAAAGAAGCTGATTAAGCATTCAATTTAATAACATGATGTAAAAAATGCTTTCTTCAAACAAGGTACCTGTTCATTTTCTAGCCAAATGAGATTCTGTCAGCTCCTTTGTTTGTACACGTACAACCTGTACTGAATCAAAGGGAATAATATAATTACAATACACTGAGGTAAGCTTTTTGCTCACTAATACTGTAAGAGCCAAACATCTTACCTGCTGTCTTCTTCCAGCTTTATCATGTGTTATTTCCCACACACCACTGCCACAGTAACCACACTGTTTAAAATTAGATTTTAAAACCTATGTCTCTTCCACAGATCAAATTTCATATTTTTATCCTTATATGATGCACTATGGGTACAGCTAGTGTCAGAGCATTTAGATCCATTTGAACATTGAACTTTATGTTGCAGAGTTGCAAAGAATGTGAAAACATGAAAGATCTAACTCTAGGTACAGAATCCATCTGTTGGTCTTGAAACTGAAAATATTAGATTTATTCCAAATGCACAGAATTGGCTGGTTAGTGGTGGTATGAAGTCTTAAAAGCAGTGGTGTAATCAACCTCAGGATCTGTTAAAGCTCTCTATAACATGTGAACTTAGAAAAGTTGAAGAACTCTTGTCCTGCGCAGCTGAAGATATCTGTGTCCAAGTGTGCTAACACAGAACATCAAACAGTTAAACCTGTGACTTGAGGCCAGCTCTGTTATATTGGGGGCAACTGAGTTTTTTTGTTTGCTAGATCTTGACACCAGCTGAATAAAATCAGGTTACTGAGCCAGTAATCCTACAAGGAGAGGCCTAACCATAGAAATCAAAGTGACATGTGGGAAATGCTGAGCCAGTAACACAAGAAAATACAGAAATGCTCTGGTAGCAGCTCCTTTTTATGAGATGGGAACCTGTATAGCAGTCTGGCTGTTGACAGCAAACCAGATTACCAGTGCAAAACAGTTCCCATGTTTAAATCACATGTCCCTTGACATCAAGCAACTAAAATGAGGCTCTGATGATCCAGTGAGTGAAAAGGGTTGTGACATCATCCCAGTTAGTAATTATTCAGCCAAAACTTTGTAAAGAATCTGTGCCTTGATGTCAAACAAACCAGAGACATTGGCTCAGCAACATTTAAACTTGGGCACTGGACAAATAAGAGGGAATTTCTGAGCCAATGTAAGAAGGGCTTATGCCTTAGCTTTATCACAGTAAGGTAGCTGTATTTACAGAATAAAAACACAAAAAGCCTGTCCTTTGGCATCAGCCCAGCAATTGAGAACAGCTAAGTGAATGAGCTTAGACCACTATTTATTCCTCCAGGAAAGCTCAGCAGTACCAAGGTGAATAAAACAGACAGGCCAAAACTCTCCATTTCACATTCTAACACTGGGAACAGCATAACATTTTAAAAATGCCCCAATGTTTTTATTGAGCACTGAAAAAAAGGTTCTTGACACCGCAAGGTAAAAGAACAATCTCACGATAGAACAGAAGAAGTAACAGGTGCTCAATTTAAGGTTTACCCAAACTTCAGAACCTTTTACTAGTAAAAAGAATACAAGTATTTAATTGAAACTTGGTTCAGGCTCGAAATCCTCCATTTTTTCGTCCTTTTTAGGAAGTCTTCCTTCTCCTATTCCCACTTAACTCCAGCTCCTTCTCTCCAGGGTAAGCCAACAAAATCTCTCATTAGCTTGAGTTAGCTGGGGAGATGATTTTGTCAGTTTTCTATATTAATTCACAATAGCATATTAAATTGCTGACAGAAATGAGAGTGGTGAATGCACAAGTAAATCAGAAATGTTCCCCTGTTTCATTACCACCATCTGCACTTATCACATAGAAAGCATACACATGGAGACCCCACTATGGGTTTTCTTGCCTCTTCCTCATCCTATACTACAAAAAATACTTGAAATCCTGCCCTCACACAATAAAATGCAGTGCACTGCAGCAACTTACCTGAAGTAATATTTACTGACCTCCCTTTCTCTGACTGATTTAACAAATTCTGCAAATCCTGCAAGACTTGGCTATTGCTTACTTCCAACATTCACTGAACCAACTTTTGCACAGAATTCAACTGGTTTGGGAAATCAAAAAAATAGATAGACTGGTTAACTTCAGAGTGGCAGAAGTGAAGATCAGTTTGACCATAAAGTCAAAAAGTTATACAACTAATATGCAGGGGCTGTTTTCCTTTAACTTCTACCACATCAACTTTAAAACAGGGCATAATGTATTCTAATTTTGAGAATGTGGATTTTTAACTAAAGACTTTTTTAATATAAAAGTTTGTATTATATTTCAACAACACCAACTTAGCATAAGCAAATCAAGGGGTAAAAAATTTGAGAACCATTAATACCATTGAGAACATAACTTAGAAGTGAGCTGGTGTGCCTCATTCTCATGGTTTATCTGACTCAGTGTCTGTTTCTAGCAATGGAACAAGTAAGTAGGAGTAATTAATATATTTTATATTATATATTGTGATCCCTTCAAGTGATTTCTTTGCTTCTGAATTGTAGTAGAAGAAACTAATATTTAGCAGCAACCAATCCTAGAGGAGTTAAGCCCACATCTAAGAAAATATGTAGTGTCTTAAAAAGAAAATGCAATTTTATAACTCAGACCCTCCAGTATGGTCAGCTCTCCTGGCTCAACTGATACTACCATCCTATCAAGACTCCTGGGAATAACTGCAGTTCAACATGTTTCTAAGAGATATACAGTAGACCCTTTTAGAAAATTTACTGCAGTGTTGGGGATTTTTTTCATACACTCTAGAAATACATTTACTTTTCAAAAGGAGTCTAGAAGACAGGAACTTGGTGAATGCCTTTTTTAGTCAAAGTACCAGACTAATTACACACTCATCTGTCTAACATTTAGTCATCCCAAAGTCTTGTGTTGTGCCTTCGCCACCACTAAGAAAAAATATCTAAGAAAAGCTCTATGTTATAAATTCCAATGTGTCCTGTTAAAATTTAGGGGAGACTACAATAACACCAAGGAGGTGGCAGAAGTGCTGAAATTATGATTTTTTTTTCTTTCCCAAACAAAGACACACACAAAATATCAAAATCTTTAGGATGGGATTAGTGATCTTCAGGCTGATACTGCACTCCTTCATTCTGCATTCATTCTATTTGCACTGCAGTCAAAGTAAAGTCCCTATGTTCATATGAAGTTGGGCTTCAAAGCAGTATCAGTTCTCCCTTGGACTAGTAAGCAAGCTCATTACCTCATTCAGAATTGGGCACTATATTAGTACTCTGTTATTTTATGCAAGTATATGATTGGAAACTCATCTGAGCATATGAGTGCATTTATTTGAGCGTGGGGTTGTACATGCTTGTAGGAGAGAGAAAGAGGGACATAGGACAACTAACAGAAAATGTTAAAGTCAAAAGTGTGCAAAGTGACAGATGTTCCCAAATCATTAAAGCAAAATCCCTGCCACGGTTTTCCTAGGTCTTCTTTCTCATGCCACGTGTTGCTAGTTAGCTGCTCCGATTGTAGCAAGCATTAGAAAAAGCAGATAGTCAGCCAAGTTCTGCTTAGTGGTCAAGTCAAAACAAAAATGAAAATGGCATTCTTAGAAGCTAGGAACTGGGATTTTTTTTGTTGTTTGTTTTAAAGCTAATAGTTTTCTGCTTACTCCAAGAATTGCAGCCAGTGATTAAAGAAGTAATACTTCTTTAAAAGGAATGACAGTCCTAGATTAATTCTCACTACAATAATGTCTTAGCAACTCATTTTAGTTTCTGAAGCACCTTGAGGCTCTTCAGTAAAGAAGCTGTTACATGCACAGAATGGTATTATGTTTCTCTCTTATTGTATGGAAAATGGACCGAAGTATATAAGGAATAATTTTCTGGCTTTTAAAAACTCAGGTAAAACTGCTCCTGCCACCCCAAGAGACTCGCTTTCTTGATACAGCTTGTGTAACACCATTAATTTTGTTAAGAAAACTAGGAGTCTGATTGTGAGGTTAGATAACTGAATGACTTCATACTGTTAAAACTTTAGCAAAGGAAACTTTATGTTCTTTATGTAATACAAAGTCAAACTCTTCAAATGAGCTTAAATACCTCTAAGTATTGCATCTTCTATTTTCTGAAATCTTTATTACCTGATATAGTATGCATGAAATCCATTATGAGAAATGTGGGTGGTAAAAAAATTGTGTCTAAGTTGAAAATAATATTGGACCTTGAAAAGCATTTGGTATAATCATAATAATTACAAAGACATAGAATAGATGCAGAAATGTACTATGCTTTACAAATATAGGTCAGCATGAAAGTTACTCAAAATACCACTTCAAAACACCAATTGAAACTGCAATCCAAACAAAAATGAAAACAAATTTTTATGTTATTTATTAAAAAAAAATCACTTTAAATAATATCATTCAATCAACAACATTATGCCTTTACCAGAGATAACATGATACTGTTCTTGCATAATAAGAACCACAGAACACTTTATGCTGTGTGACACTCTAATGCCCTTTCTCCTGGGTATTGGTTCAAATACTCCTTTCCAAACACTACTACCGAAGCATAGTCACACACTGATTGTTTTAAGAAATACTATATTATCCACGCCAAAACAAAAAGATATGTAAAAAAAAAAGTCGTTTTTTATGTGCTCTGACATAAATGAAGGATCATTTGCCCTGGGAATTAATTCTTCATCTATTCAAACCAGTGAAACAGTTGTCATTCATTACAGTACTGCAAAGGCTCCACATGTGCTCTAGATTCTCTCTTAATTTGATACATACTCTGATTATTTTTTTTTGTGTGTGAGTGGAATCAAAGAGTCAGATTTGCAGTTATAAATTAGTTTTCTCCTTCTACAGCAACAAAATGCAGACCCACCTAATTAGTTTGTGTTGACTTTTTGAAATAAAGCACGAATAAATGTATGTTGAACAACAGTGGAGCTGTATGTAGAGCTCCATACCATAGGTAAGAGAAAATAGAATAGTTCAGAATTATCTTGGGTGAGAATTTTGGGTGCAGATCTCATTCCAGACTCACCCCACACTGGAATTTAGATTTACAAATACTAGTCTTGAAAAGAATTGGGAGCAGGGGAAGAGCGGGGAGGAGAAAGAAGTCAACATGTGCTCTATGCTCTGTGTAGCAACGGGTTTGGCAAATAGAATGTTAATACCTCACAGATCAAGGAAATAGTTTTCTTTATTCATCCTTTATGCACGCACATGCCTCTGATCACTGTCGCTTCATTATGTCCACAATAACCCAGAAAATGTTCCCATAGCCCCAAGAGATCATGTGGCTTTTAATAGCGCTCATCAGCTCTTGAATTCTGGCAGCAGCGGGGCTAAATTCCAGACTTTTCAATACTGCCCACTTCCTCCCATAGTGAAGAATAACACCTGCCAGCAGTGAAAACTGGAAGCTCATTTTGAGCAATTACCCACATAAGGATTTAAAGACAAGAGAAAGGTGGAGAAAGGAAGTGCATATTACAAAAATACCAAGCTAGCAATATAGCATATAACTAATAGGTGTGGGAGAGAGCCCACGATAACAGCATCTTTCTGATTTTCAAAGGCATTCTACAATTTTCAAGAAGCTGAGAGAGTCTCAGCTCCAAAGAGAAAACTATGAACTGAAATCAGTCAGAAATCTTATTTGTTATTGGTTTGAAAAGCAAATATGCTTCACAGGATCGAAGAATACATGGATGACATTTGAGCACTTCCACTTGTTAGAGTGAGGCAAAAACCTTTATTCTATTTCAATCACTACCAAGTTTATAGAAGTGGAGTGAAAAATCACTACAATTCTCTCCCCCTGTTGAGACTTCACCCATTCTATCTCAGTTGCAAATTCCCATTAAAATATCTTCATGAGTCTTCTCTGGAGCAGTTAACCTAACAAGCTGAAGGTATTCAGACTACAATCACATGTAGATGACAAGTTCTCAGGCTGTATATACAACATGATTCTAGCCCAGTCTTTTGTATTCTACAAAAGACCAGTGAAAAGCAATACTAAATCAGTTCATAAACACCACTGGTGTCTTGACAGCAAAATAGTAATGTCAGAGAGAGAGAGACTGAGTTATCACCTCAGAAGGATGTTCTGATTTATCCCCCAAATAGAGATATTTAAAGCTAAAAATGTTCTCTACAAAGTGGCCCGTTTAGGTTTTTGCTTATAGATTTATCACATAGGATCTTAAAAAAAATGGTCGGCTTTAAAATACATGGAAAATATTAAATGTAGGTGATAAGTGATATTAGAAAAATTGTACCTATTCAATTTTTCTTCACTGTTATATCCCATAAGTTAACATTTTCTACAGATCAATCCCCACTCCAGTAAAAATCTGATTGGGCAACTTCCATTAATCACAAAGGATGACACAGAAGAACTTATCAATGCCTTAAAAGCTAGTTAAAAGAGGATATTTTTATACATCTTTCAGCAGTGTGCAGAAGATTGCCTCTGACTACAGACACACAGACCTTGGGTAAGAAATAATTTTTAATTCTCACTACACCCTGGTGTCACATACTTCTTATAACTGATTTGATGTTATATCTTTGGTTTCATTTACTCTTCCTTCTTTTAGGGAGCAAAGGACAAAACAGGAAGAACTAGAACTTATTTCTCAAGCAAATCTACCACAAAAATCAGCAGTTGAATTAAAAATACTGTAAGAATTGTAAGTTCTGCTGTGCTACCCCTGGTAGAACACAACTGTAATTAGTAGGATTCCATGCACAGGAGGTTGCACATGTTTTGAGTAAAATAAACCTTCATTATATTTCTGGCTTGGGAAATTGGTTGAACAGTAAATTCTCATCTGACTTTTTTTTAGGCTAAACTCACGTGAAAAAGATAATGCTTTAGATGCTTGGAATTTCCTGTACAAAGTTAAAAGGTTATATTCTAAAATGTATTATCCATGTATAAGTTCAGGCATGGTAGGTCTAAAAATCTTTACATGTGAAACCATCAGCAACTACTCAGCACACAAGGAAAATGTGCAGTGCACCTTAAGCTCATAGGAGATTATCAGGAGAAAACAAGACATAGGTATCACCCTCCTTAAACATCAGTGACAATGAAAGGCATGGTGAGGAGAGATAAACACTTATCTGCTCTCCAGAACTTTCTCTGCTCTTCTCATTGCCTCTCCCTTTGCATTCACACCTTTAATCTCCAACATCTGTTCCCTTGATTCCCTAGGCATAACACAACTCTCCTATAAAGCTTTCAAATAAAGAAAAAGTCTGATACTTGCTACAGCTGCCTCAGTTCTAAGAATCCACAGCTGAATACAGTATAAATGAGACCAAGTCACAGCTGTGTGAAATCTTGAGCAAGTCTATAGCTTGACATATTTCTTACCTTAAAAATCTCTTTTTTTTTTTGCTCTGGTCAAAAATGATGAATTATGAAATTATTTTTCTCCTGTAAAAAGCACAGCTCTTTTCAAATTTAGCAGAAAACTGAGATTAGCCATTAGCCCTTCATGAGAAAGTTACTTTTGATATAGAATGGTGTGTATTACCTACATATAGAATGCATATTTTAAGGGCAATATACTTAACTTTTTAATGCAAAAAAAAAAAATTGCACTCAGTCTGTTCAGAATGAATTTCCCATTGAGTAACCATGACATTAAGATAGAATCTTCACTAAGATAAATCTGATGCAAAATGTAAGTGAAGTTTTAAAGACATGGACTTCTTTTCGTTAAAGCCCCTTGGCCTCACTTGATCAGCAATGTTTCTCTGTTCAAACTGCTGTGCCTTCAAACCAAAAGAGCTTCTGCTTTAGAAAACAACATAAAAGGTTTCATTTAAATTCTGAAGCCAACATTAACTCTGGCTGCAAAATTGAAACGGGGGAAAATGAAGTAGTAGTAGATTCTTTTCTTTCTCCCTAAAGTGCATCAAAGAGGGAAAGCAAAGCAGTTTCACATTATGGCTTAAGCTAGCTATACCTAAATCCAGGCAATGGATCCAAGAAATAACAGTACTCATCCCCAAAATGCAAACACCTTCTAAAATATGCCTAAGTCAACAACAAACCATCCTACATAAACAAAGAGCTTATTTTTATACATTGATGTGGTTTTATTAAGGTAGGATGCTGGTGTATTGTGCTATATCCAAAAAACTGAACACATGCCAAAGTGTGTTTTTATAACTCAGCCAATGGAACAAGCAGCAAATAAACTCACAAAATGTTTGCCCACATTCATCTTGCTGGTTATTGCACAAACTTCTGTTACCCCATGATTATTCAAACTCCCTGGCTTTAAGAAACCTGAAGTAAAGGATACTGTAATAAATTTTGTCTGTCTCTTTGTGCCATCTCGTAAGATGACTGAAATTCAGGATTTTTCTTTGGACAACCCAAGTTTTCTGATCATGCATGGCCTGTCAGTTCTCATCCAGCTTTTAATGTTCTTAATGTATTAAAAGGAGAGACTTCATCTCATTGCAGACCACATTTCTCAGAAATTGTACAAGAAGCCTTGTCAGGCAGATGCACTGGGCCTGGCTAAACTTGGCTTTTGTAAGTAATGGGCTATTAATTGCTAAGTTTAGATTAAAAGCACATCCTCTATCTGTAGAAAAGAATAGTAAATCTGCATAGTAAGAAAACTCTGTAAAGTGATTGAATGGGAAGACATTAAGCATTTGCTAGGTAGAATATTAAATGTGCATTTTCCAACTTTATTTAATTAAAATAATTACCACAGTATTTAAAATAAAACAGGGCCTACATAATGAGACAATCTCTTGCAAAAATCTTCAGTATTAGTTACATGAAAGCAATTGACAGAGGCTTAGTTTACTTCTGTCTTATTCCTTGTATTGCCACATGGTTCTGGCTTAAATATCCAATTTTGGCTCAGAGGAAGAAGATAGTAGAGGCATATTTAGTCAGAAGCTACTGGCTTTTACTGCACAAAAATAGGCATATTCACTGTTAGAATAAAATTCTTCTTCTATTGGGAAACTTTAATTTGTGATGGCAGCGGAAAACTAACATTAAACATGTCCAAATGATAGCACCACCACTTTGTATATACTGCAGACATCAGTCACAGGCTGGAAACCACCATCGATACTTCGCAGCAATGGAGCTGCAGGAGGATACTGCCAAACCCCTGCACTGACATGGTATTTCCAACTGACCAATTATAATTTTGTAGCTTCTCTGCCAGCCACTGGAGTGCTAGGAGACTGGAGCCTTACACTCCAGAGTGCTCTGGCTTTTTGCCACAGCTTTGAGTGTTTATCTCAGCAGTTCTTGACATCATCTCACACTGATCTTATTGCACCACAAGCTGATGTACAATGCCTCTTGCCTTTTATTGGCTTGATATTTGAAGCCTCTGTAACCTGTTTTCTCCTAGATCAGGTGTGTTGTGAGTTGCTATAATCAAAAAAATATTTTCTGATAATCCCTCCATATGGGATGTTACAGTGGTTCAACTTTTACATCTGATATGACAACAAGCTTTAGGGACCTTGAGCGGAACAATGAAATGAGTGTGGTTGTGTTTCTCAAACTAAAAAATGGCAAAGAAGAAGGGAATACAGTGTAGATGTGCTGCATCCATATTTACAGGCCTTGGAAATATTCACATGATAAATCCCTCATCTACCAACACTTGTAAGCCTATCACAAACTATCACAAGGTCTCACTACCTCTCAGAAGTTGAAGTTAGCAGTATAGCAAGATCAAAGCTGCTATTTAAGGCTTTTGCTGTGCTACATCTAGGAGCCACTGATTGTACTCGGACCTTGATTCATCCCCTTGCCATGCCTGGGCTGTTGATAGACCCTGTCGTCAGTATCTAGCTGCCTATTGTGGTCCAGCCCTGAAGAGGTGTGCCTGTCATAAGCAAGGTCTGTGTTGGAGTCGCCATTGGCTCCCAGCTCAGATTCCTTCATGAGAGTACTGCTTGCTGCTTTCTGACAGTGTCAATGAATATTTATGTCTCAGCACAGCACACTTGTGTAGTTAATTACACAATATGGAAAAGAAGCATTTATTAGAGCCTTGCAACAAATTAACAACTAAATTTCGTTTGGGAAATCTCATAAGCAATAGTAAGTTAGCCTAATGTGCAGTCTTCATCTTATTTCTATGGCAAACACTTAAAAGCCTTTTTCCTCTCCCTCTGTAATTTTTTTTCTAAAACATTAAGCATTAAAAAATTCTTTGGTCTAGTTATAAAAGTCTGGCTATTTTTCTGTGATTTATCATTGTGTATTTTGATGGTCTTATATTTATCTGCTTTCGGACCTTCTAAATCTGCAGGGCATAGCAAAGCACTTTCGAAATACTAAGAAGACCTAATGTATTCAAGGAAAAAGAATGCATGGGACTGTACACACAGAAGGTAGAGAAGTACAGGTCAAGTGAGAAACAGCACAGAGTGACAGTAAGAAATTTCACAAGAGTGAGAAAGCAAAATGCCTGTTCAGGGACAGAAAAACATAAATTTCTGACATATCCTTCCAGAAGGACCTGCTCAAGAGGGTGCATGGGTATATGATAAGGTTTACCAAAACCAAGAGCAAAATCCTGCACCTGGGTCAGGGCAACCCCTGTTATCAGCACAGCCTAGGGGATGAATTGAAGTTGAGAGCAGCCCTGCTGAGAAGGACTTGAGGGTGCTGGTGGAGAAGATGCTGGACATGACCCAGCAATGTGTCCTTGGAGCCCAGACGACCAATGTTGTTCTGAGCTACATCCAAAGCAGTCTGGCCACTGCAAGGGAGGGGATTCTGCCCCTCTGCTCTGCTGTGCTCTGGTGAGACTCCACCTGCAGTGCTGCATCCAGCTCTGGAGTCCCAGCACAGGAAGGACATGGATCTGTTGGAGTGAGTCCAGGGGAGTCCACCAAAATGATCAGATGTATGTAGCAGCTCTGGTGTGAGAAGAGGCTGAGAGAACTGGGATTTTTCAGCCTGGAAAAGAGAAGACTTCAGAACTGGGGCCTTCCAGTATCTAAAAGAAGCCTACAAGAGAGATGCAGACACAGTATTTATAGGAACATATACTGACAGAACGAGGAGGAATGGCTTCAAACTGAAGGAAAGTAAGCTTTGATTAGATATTATGATGGAATTCCTTACTGTGAGGGTGGTGAAGCGCGGCACAGGCTGCCCAGATAAGCTGTGGATGGCCCATCCCTTAAATGGCAGTGTTTAAGGCCAGGTTGGACAGAGCTCTGAGCAGCCTGACCAACTGGAATATGTTTCTGCCCACAGCATAAGAACTGGGACTAGATGATCTTTAAGACCCTTTCCAACCCAAGCCATTCTATAGACATACAAGTCTATGATACTGACATTTTGTGACATAGGAATTCCCAGTTCTTTTGATGACCACATCTAATAGGACACAACGACACTACAAATTCCTTTAAGAGAGAGGCAGGTAATAACTTAAAGCCTCAGAAAAGAAATAGACAGAATATAAAGGAAATCTTACTACTGTGATTTGGCCTGTTATTTCATTACATGAATATAATTTTTATTGGCATAAGGATATGTGGGGGCCTTGCAGAAGAACTTTGTGACCCAGGATGTGATAGCATGTTTGGGTTAACAGTATGGTCAGCTCAGGGCACCTTAAAGATGCATTTTGTCTCTCTCAGTACAAATCTTTTTCATCCTTACAGAAGTTGCAATAAAAAAGCAAAGTAAAAACAGGATGAATAAGGCAGTCTGACTCTCAAAGTATGAAGATTTTTTTAGTGATTTTGTAAAATAATAAATGTATTCCTGGTTCATAATATTTTTTCTCACAACTACATGTATATCATAAATTTGAAATTTGTCAGTATTTATTTATCAAGGAACTTGTTCATATTTATTTTCATGTTTTGCATATCTACACACTGCTACTTCTTTAAATATACAGTAGCTTGAAGATCTAATTGCAAGTTTACTATCTTCTCTGTTTGGGAACGTAACTGTAAATGTGACTATCATTTTTCAATCCTGATGCTATCTGCAGCTCTGAAACTAACCAGAGAAGACCATCCTAGATTTCAAGGAATAGCAATATAAAGACTGAACAAAATGCAGTGAATCTGAATGGAATAGAAATCCAGCTTTTCTAAAAGGTTTATTCAAAATTCAGTGAGCCTATTTCACTCAGGATCTTGGTCTATTGTGTTATATCTTAAAGCTTGTAACACTTACATGGCACTAAAGGACCTCAAAGAACAGACTACATAAAACACCCTCTCTTCTTAAAATAACTTAATATTCAAAGGAGCTGAATTTCTGCTTCTACTGAGTACAAGTTCCTGAGATAGCATCACATAGATTATATACCTGTGTCTTTCCAAACCCTTAAAGTTCAAGTCCTGGTCTTCCTGGGGAATGCCAACCAATCACAACTTTAAACTCACTTTATATGGCTGCTACATCGGTGGTTTTATACATTAAGGCTAAGACACTAATGAATTTCCATTACATTTTAACACCTAATTGCCCGTTACTTCCCCTGAAAATTGCAATCTAGAAATGTAAGTTTTGAAGGACAATATACATACATGCATACATCTTAAACACAAGCTCTTAGAGCTACATCTGGGCATTACAGCCAGATATCAAAGTCAATAAAATATGCCTGCTGTAAGGAACCTAGTCTGATTCTTGAATATCAGCACAAACTTTCTCCTCAAAGTTCACCATAAGGATTGGTATTTGCTTAGTGGTGATTTAACAGCAGTGGCTGTATTCATGATATGCCCATGAGCAAGGATTAATGCACCCATTAGGTGTGGGAAGTAATACAGTCTCTCCTGTAGCTCAGTATAAAGGGCCTCCGAGTATGAGCTGACAATTGTGCAAATTACACATAATTGTTCCTGATGAATTTGAAGTGAAAGCTAGAGTTCGCTAGAAACTCAGCTGAGACCACAAGTTTGTGTTGGCTTGTGTTCATTACTTTTGTCACAAAACTACAAATGCTTTGGAGTCTTTTTTTCACTTCCAAAATATTTGAATCCCAAACCAGAACCTTCCACACAACAAATGGAATAATTTTTATGCTTCTGCTTTGTCCCTCCCATTTGGGACATTCAGTGGGAGAAGTCATTGTGATATGATGAGAAATCACACTATCACCTATCTAGCTAACATTAATTGTTACAGGCCCCTAAAATTGTTTGGAAGAAGGAAAACCAAAATAAACTATTACTTAATAATAACTACAATACTGCATTTTCATTTTTCCATTATCTTCATGACAATGGTAGCGATTACTTAGGTAATTGATAAATTTTAAATAGGAAAGAATCCTAAAAAAAAATGTCAGCCCTATTTTTAATTCTTATTTTATTTTGCTTCACTTATGATGAAAACTATGTCATAGAAAAAAGAACTACAGGATTATTCAACTATGTTACTGGCAGAAAAGCAAAAAGATCCTAAACAGCAAAGCTTCAGGTTAAAGGCCGTTCATACGTAAAATGTTATTTTCCATTACCCATTTGGCCTTCTGATGGTATGTTTCTCTTTGTCTCCTTTGTTTTCTGGGGTAGTTCCCCAAGTCTGCATGGTTAGCTACTACTTTTGACTCTGTCACACCACTGTCACATTTGCATTCTGGAACACTACCAGTCTTGCTAAGTTTCTGGGAAGCTGTTTGATGAAACAACGAGATTATCTAGGGGGGCCTAACTCTTACTGACACTATGCAAAAGAAATGACCAAGTATCACAATAACAATGAGGCTGTGAAAAAGACAGCAAGGAGTACAAGGCTGGGTGAGAAAATGTTAATCAGATCTTTAATCGCAATATCAATCTATGTAAGAAAGGACTAACACATCCTGCAGGACTGATCAGTGATGACAAGGTAGGAAGAGGGTTACTGCTCATGCAGACATGTAAAATACATAGATTAACACAGAACTTCCCCAGACCTCCTGAGTCTTATTCTAGCTGCTGGAAGAATTTGAACTGCTTTGCTGCTCATGTTTCAGTGCCAGAATCCGATACTTCTTGTGGTCTGATGGCAAAGCCAAGGGGCTCCCTCTCTCCAAGGCACCAGCTTGTTTCCTTCTCTCTCCATTTGCCCCAGAAAACAGCACAGACTATGGAATTTCAGATGGCAGAAGCATGAAAACTGGAGCTTAGGTCCATTATGAGTGAGTGACATGCCCAAGGCTCTGTGGAATGCAGGCAAACAGTTCTAACTGCCTTCAGCACCTGTACCTCAGCCCTAGGAGAAAAGTATCTGTGCTTTTTAAGTCTTACTGAGACAGTGCCTAGTCAACATTCTAGCCATTTCTTGCACAAGTCCCATGCGTTTCTTCACTTGGCAAGGGCACAAAGCCCCCACTCAGAGATTGTCTCAGCATAATGCTTAAACCAAACTCCAAAACTGGACTTTAATAAACTCTAGGGCGCGTACTATTCTTTGTCCATGTTAATGGTAGGAATAGCAGTGATACTAAATCAGAAGCAACTCTGTTAACCTCTCCTCCTAACATATCTTTTTTTCCCAAATTCTAAAGATGAAAACTGGAACTTCAAACACTATCCATTTTCATAACCTAGTTCTTATTTTCAAAGAATACAAAAAAATGACTGATACTTCTGGGTGAAGAAAAGACTTTTAATCTGAAAGCAAAGATTATTTTGCAGAGAACAGAGGTCTCTGATCTTGACAAGTACTCACACTCTGAGCCACACAGAGAATTGATGATGACAGCAGCTGATCACCTGAAAACTGCCTGTAGATGAACCAGGACCTGGCTGGTAAAAAACAAAAAACTGCAAAACAAAACCAAAATAAAGCAAAGAAAGATTATGATTTTTAAAATACAAGCCAGAAGATTTTGACAAAATTATCTGAAGATAATTAAGTTCTTCTTGTGAATTTAAGAAGTATAACACAATAAAAAAACTTATTTTAGAAACCATGCAGATAACTCCAGTGTAACCTGCTAATAGCTTGAATAACATATGTTATGTTTGCAGTATTTACTGTGAAATTTATAGAGATGATTAATGATTACACATTTATATGAAATTCCGTGCTGGCTTCCTAGGCTTTCCTCTCATTCAGCCTATTCAGCAGCAAAAGCAACTAAAAATTACAAGTATGGTCAACTGAAAATTGAAAAACCAGAAAGGAAAAGACAGGGTTCTTTTATATAAGAAAGTAGAGAATCATCCTGATGACAGCAAAAGGTTGGGAACTTTGCTTATCTCCTGTTCATCTCCCATGCCACTGTTAACCCTTAAAGAAGATACTGGCAAATCTTATATTTAGTCACTTCAGGTACTGATTCCAAACACAGTTTGAGCACCTTATTCCTATAATGCATCTGTCTTGAATTCCAAGGACTATATGAGGCATGCACAAATAGTGATATATCAATGACTATGTGTTCTGCAACAAAACTGTTTGTAGTCAGAAGTAACTTGTGAACTGTATAGCAATATCCAGAGAATTACAGTCATGCCAGCTATCACAGAATATGCTGAGTTAGAAGGCACCCACAAAGATCATCAAGTCCAGCTTCTGGCCCTTCGCAGAACCATCCCCAATGGTCACCCCATGTACCTGAGAGTATTGTTCAAATGTTCCTTGAACTCTGTCAGGCTGCTGCTGTGACCATTTCTCTGGGGAGCCTGTAAATATGTTACAGTTAAGAATTCCAATGCTCATCTAGGTCCTTATTTCAGTTTTTTTAATATGTCTTTTCATTTTGTCTCTCCATCCTCCCAAGCATACTTACTAAGAGTACCTAAGAATAAAGAAAGTTTGGCAACTATAAAACATCAGAATTGATGGCACAAGTCAGCAGAAACAGAAGTTCAGTCAGGAAGTTTGAGTTTCTTGGTGTGGGGTATTTTGATGTCCTTTGGTTTGGTTCAGTTTTTTGCATAGAACAATGTTGATCAAATACCTTTTTTCTGTTTGTTTAGGTTACCTGATTTGTGAACATGGAATAATAATTTTACTGGTCGATGCCTAAGTAATTACTCATTTTGGAAAGTGCTTTGTGATCTGTAGAAAGGAAGTACTTTAAAATGTTGTCTAGGCTTTCTGCCAGATTGGGATGGTGAAAATCAACCTACTCATGCAAAGCTACCACAGCTCTCAGTGGATAAAGTCTATACATTGACAATGCAATGAAGTAAGAATTTTCCCAGTAACTTTCAGCAAGCAAGAATTTTGCTCCTGAGTCTGTTGCCCACTGACAATGTAGGAAATGTTTCTCTATAGTCTATAAACTTCCTAAATTTTACAATTAATATTAAAACCAAGATGAATGGCAAGTAACATCATGTGACAGAAGATAGTGCCAGTGGAACCCTGTAGGAGTTTCCAGGGAAGCCCATCCACAGCGAAATAGAAGTATTTTCTATTCACAGCTATCCTGTTAATAATTGAAACACTCAGAACAATACACCATTCTCTTTACAGCAGGACTGTGAAGTCCAAAATATGCACATCTTTAGGAGGCTGTCAGCACACCTTTTACCAAAGCTCTATGAAATGCATAATTCCTCTATATAAAAAAAGAGGGAGGAACGCAGCTGATTCAAGCAATTATTCCACTGAAGACAGATAAAGCTTTCACTTGCTACAGTCACATGATACAGTGATAACGCACAACTTTTCCACACAGTAAGTCATTCTGCCACCAGCAGCTCCTCTGGGCTTTGCCTGCAAGATGACTTAGTTAGGTAGCTAAGCATAATGTGGTATAAGTGGCATAAGATCCTTTCCACCAAACTTGTTTGTCCATTCTAAGAGAAGGGTGGAAGCAGAGAAAGCCTTTTACCCAGGACCCACCAGTCTTCAGAAACAAAACATACCATTACTTCAGTAATAGGCTTAGGAATTAAATTTTTAATACAGCTATCAGTTTTCCCTTTCTATAAGGAAAATCAATTGACAGTCTGGAGCTCACATACCCATCAGCAGAGAGAGGACCCAATATGGATGGGTAATCTGACTGCTAAATAAAACCACATAGAGTAGTCCTGGCAAACAAACAAAGCAAAGCAAAGCAAAGCAAAGCAAAACAAAACAAAACAAAATGGAAACAGAATTCCTGAAATATCCGTTGTCGAAGAAACACATGGAAAGCCAAAAACATATGGAAAACTCCCCAAAGACATAAAAGAAATGTGCATATAAAATACTTCAGAATAGCTTGGTAAAATTTCAAGCGCACATTCTCCCAACAGTATATTTTCAATTAAAAAAAAAGTCTTATTTAAACTGCTATTCACAATCAGAAGTACAATTTTTTTTTTCTAGATTTTAATGCATATTTTTCTTTTTTCCCCCCTCCAATAAAAGCACTTAATGGACTACAGTGAATCAAATGGCCAAAATATCTTTATTTAGAATGTCAGAAAGCATTGATTTGTCAAGTATTTTATTAATGTTCAGTCATCATGACTAAACAAGAGACAAAAATAAAAATTAAAATTATGAGTATTTGGTTTGCCTTTTTTTTTCCTCGCTTTTAAACACAGGTAATAGCATAAGAAATTTTTAAATGACAGTTAATTTACTAGTCAGTCCTATGAGCTTTTTACTAGAACTTACAAAATACCTGAACTATTAACACTTGTCAACTACTCCATGTTGACAAGAGTTGTGTAAGACTTCTGAAGTATGTCATTAACTCAGCATAGACTAATGATGGCCACTTGCCTCCTACAGAAAATTCATATTATGCAGGACAATGGTAAAAAAGTTACTCCCATTTTAAAGAATGGGCATTCTGGACTACTCCTGTATTCTTTGCTTCTTTATTCCCATACAAATCAACAGTATTAGTAAGTATTTCTATCTTTTTGCTCCATTTTAAAAATCTGATTTATTAACTTAATTCTCAGTTTCTCAGTTTCTCAGTTTCTCAGTTTTTAGTATTTATTTTTCTAAAACATTTTATCATAGAACTGTGTAAAAGAACAAGGTTGTTTATAAGAAAAGACAATTTTTACTTAAGGGAAATATACAGATCTTGGAAGAATTCTTCAAATCCTCTAGTGACAAAACAGGTAAGTAAGATTTTGTGGAAAAGAATACTAAGAAAACAACACTTCTAGGCTTATGCATTAATCTTCCTCTGCATAATTTCATTAATGTTCACCCATATTTGGAAGTAGGTAGGCACAGGGGTTTCTCAATTTCCTGAGGGGACACAGGCCAATTCTGCTTACCATCATGCTCTGTGTTCTATCTTTTAATTATGTGACCAGTACAAATGTTGAATAACAACACTTCAAAATTGCATAGGGACAGGCTACACCTAAACTCTGCAGTGTAGTCCTCAGTTTTGAGGAAGACTCTGTGTGGTTTCAGTCCATGTATTTAGCTCTTGCTGTAACTGAAGTATTGCAAAGGACTCTTTTAACACAGTTTTTTTCCTAAATACCTGATCTCATCATCATTGTGGCATGACTCTTGCTTGAGATGCTCACATACTGTGGCAGACTCTGGCCTTTTGGATAGAAATATACTAATTAATAACTATCATATTGTATTGTTTTAATTATATTATTTCATATTAGTGTATCTCATTGTATTATTAGCTACATAGAATTATATTAATAGGTGGGATTATATGCAATATAATATAAATATAATTACTGTGTAGGATTATATTAAGTAAAAGGATTTAAATACAAGGATTTTCAAAATGAGAATTCACTCCTTCTTCCTGAGAGAACAGTGATCCTGATGAATGTTAGTCTTGTCGACACCTGAAGCATTTTCACATTGGTTGTTTAGTAAATGTTAGCATCTTCCCAAAGAACAAAACAACTGGTACTTAGAAAGCATAAATGCTTTGAGCCAAGTTGCCATATAACATCCATCACGTCCTATTATTCTACATAAAATAGAATCTAGGCTCATCTCTATCCACAGCCTGGATGGTATTTTCCTACTGCTGCACATCTAGAGTCCAAGCTTTCATCTCTAGCTCTTTTTCCCCTCCCTTTTGTAATGTTAAGGGAGAAAACCTTAGGTGAAAATGAACAATTGAAAATCAAATATATACCCGAAAATGCTAAAAATATTCTCTGGGAGTAATCAGTCAGCATTATATATTTCCCTGGTTTGACAAGGGAGGTTGACTTGAAGCCAAACTGGCTCCTGTTAGCTACAACCCTCAATTAATGTTCACTTCATTTATCACTGCTTAGGCAAGGATCTGGGAAAAGGAAGTATCATTTAAAGTAAGGTAATTGGGGATGGGGGACAGAGCAAATTAAGAATAGTAAGAGAAGAATGGTTCTTAAATGTAACAAAAGAAAATTGGAGTGGAATAAGAACTCAGAAAGATGCATTCATGCTGGATATTAAGCTGACCCTAAGCCCTCTAGAGAAGTTTGTAGTTCCAACATGTTACTTGCTCAGTATGCCAGACTGAAAGACTATTTGAGGAACTTCAAACTACAGTCTTTGTTTTGTGTCCTCTAATTTGAATATTAGTCTTGTCCCTGTGCTTATTTCTGTCTTACACCACTTCATAATTAACTACCCAATTAAATAAAATGGTCTTGCTTGTACACTTGTCTTCATCAATACCAAGATCATTTTCAAATTAGGGGAAAACAACCAGGAAGTTATTAATGACTGTTACTTTCTTTTTCATGAAACAAATTTATAATTTCAGTATCAGATTAACCCTTATAGTGGTACGATGAACTACTAGAAACAATGAAGATTACTAATTGTTGCCAACAAGTGAAGCATCATTAAAGAGAGGCCTTGTAAAACTATGGCTCAGGCCTGTTACTTTGGCTAAGTAGAAAAGGGCTATGGGAAAGAGACTCACCTGAATTAGGGGTAGGTAGAAAAACGTGTTATACAATAGTCGTGTGTTCACATTGTAGTGTATGGCAGTTGTTTGGATTATGCTTGTTATGATTTAAAACTATGTAGCAGATAACCAGCTAACTTGACAAGGCAGGGTTTTTGCAATAAAGTGGCCTCTCCTTTGCACCTGCCTGGTTCCAAAATTCAAAGTATAATATTCATATATCCATTTCTGTCTTTGACTTAACATTTGGCTTCCTATTTAGGAGCTATTAGATCTTCAGATCATGTCATATCTTAGGACATCTCCTACAAGACTTTTTTGATAACCTGTCCCTTGAGACTTCTTGAAGACTTCACTTAGAGCTTTTTTTGATACATTTGGATCTAATTCCCTGAAATAGTACATTAAAGTAATATTAATTTCTTTAACACCTAGAGGTTGGGTGGAGAAGTAATTGAGAGAGCCCTGCTGACAAGGATTTGAGGGTTGATGAATAACTCAACATGAGCCGGTAATGTGCACTTACATCCCAGAAAACCAGTTGCATCCAAAGCAGCGTGGCCAGCAGGGCCAGGGAGGGGATTCTGTCCCTCTGCTCTACCCTGGTGAGACCCCACCTGCAGTGCTGCATCTAGCTCTGGGGTCTCAGCACAGAAAGGAAATTATACTCCTGGAGCAAGTCCAGAGGTGGTCCACAACGTTGATAAAGGGGACTGGAGCACCTTCTCTGTGAAAACAGGCTGAGAGACCTGAGACTGTTCGGCCTTGAGAAGGTTGTGCAGAGACCTCATAGTAACCTTACAGTACCTGAGAGGAGCTGCAGAGAAGCTGGACAGGAACTGTAGTACTAGGACAAGGAAGAATAGGTACAAATTGAAAGAGAGGAAATCTAGGTTATATATTAAGAAAAAAATCTTTTATTGGAAGAGATGGGAAACCAGCTCGTTTCTTTAAATAAACAATTCAGACTTCCTTCTGGTCTGCGTCCGTGCCTCAGCTGTTCATATATGGCACCCTGCATCAGGCATTGAAAGGCAACTAGTGATTACACCAGTGATGAAGACTCAGCTGAACTTTACAGAGGCACTGAAACAAAGCCCAGGGACTGAAATGAAGCCTGCCAGCTGAAACAAAGCTCGTGGTCCCAATTGACTTTTCTGCAGGACGGACGGTAGCAGCCGAGAATTATGGCAAGTGGTGTTTCCCAGCAGCAAAAAAACATCATGGAGATGTTGAAACAGATTTTGCAGAAACATGGCAGGAAAGTTGAATCTACAGATTTGAAAATCTGTGATCCAGCTTTGAATAGTACCAATGTTTTTGACCCTTGGACTTGGGACACCTTAGGGAATGCTTTGAAAGATTGTGTTAGGTAAGGTGGCAGAGTGGCGGCAGAGCTTTAGTGTTTGCAGCAGATTGTGTGTGTCTCGCCCATGGTGCATGTAACTGGAAAAAGAAGGATGCTCATGGCACTGTCACAGCCACACCAACTCTTCAGGTGCCCTCTCCTTCGGCACTCGCTCCTGCCCCACCCCATCCTTCTTCACCACTGTTGCACGAGTCACAGGATTTTGACCTATGTGTCTCAGGGCTATGGGAGGAGAACCAGAGGGTGGCTCTGGTCCCCCAATCATTTGTCCCTGGAATGGAGCCCGATATTTTATCCCCCAATCAATGAGCAAAGGTGAGAAAACAGGCTGCAACGGAAGGAAATGTGGATTTATTACATGATTTTCCAGTTATCTGCCAGTCCCACCTACCACCTAGAAGTGAAATCTTGCCTCATGGTATTGTAAAAGAGCTGCGTCACCCAGCCATACCCAATGGTATCAGCACCCCTTTCACAACTAGCCTCTTGGAAACTGTGGTGAACTCATATAATTTGGCACTGCATGACTTTAAGCGAATAGCAGGGAGTACGCTGATAAGTATATAATTCACTGTCTGGATGTCAGAGTGGAGAAAGCTGTGCACTGTTCAAGCCATGGACAATTTACAGCAACTCCTGGGGTACATTTTGTGACCTATAAGTATGAAGCTCCTACGGGGGAGGTCCAATACTTGCTGACTACAGTACAGGCTGGGCTGCCTGTGGAAGCCCTTTGGCAGTCAAAGGAGCTCACTATGAGGGCTTTTGGTAAAGTGCTAGATGGTGGTCTTGTTACAACATCATTTGTTAACATAAGACTGGGAGCTGATGAACCTTTTATTGAGTTTCTAGAAAAATTAAAAGCCACCCTAGATATGCAAGGAGACAATGTTACCACATGAGAAACAGCTGAAGCAGTTGGCAGTGGAAAACACAAACCCTGACTGTCAAAAGGTTTATGGCCCCTGTGAGCCCCCACTGTTATAGAAACGCTTAAAGCTTGTCAGGGAATTGGCACTGCTGGTCATAACACGACTTTGCTTGTGGAGACTCATGCTACAATGAGCACTCATTCTGGATCAAGTGCTTGCTTTTCAGAGGAAGCCAGGTCACATGAGATGTGAATGCCCTCGGAACAAAAGAAGTTCCAGAGACTCAGGCATATGCGCACATTGCTGGAAGGGACAGCACCATGTAAAACAATGTCGGTCTAGATTTAATAAGGAAGAGGGGCCACTCCCAGCTACATCTATGGGTCCTCTGGGAAACCATCAGCAGAGTGCAGGGAGGAGCCATGTGTGGATAGAAAATCAAACCTGGCTGCACTCATCCCCGCAAACGTCTTGCAAGCTGGACAGCAGGTGGCACTGGCATGGACCTAGCCTCTGTTGTCACCGTAACTTGGTGATGTGACAGCTCGCATTCAGATGTCTGGGGCCCACTGGGCCAGGGGTGCAGTGCATTTATGATTGTTTGAGAGTTGATCTCAAAGTAGGATTTTTTTGTTCTGCCTAGGCTCATAGACAGGGATTTTACTGGGGAGATTCAGATAATAGTTTGGACCCCTGTACCCCCACGTCAAATTTCTGAAGGGGTACAAACTGCGCAACTTGTTTATTCCCGGGTTAACCCTCCTGGTAGCTTTCCACGCGTTAGAGGTAACAATGACTTTCATTTCACTGGGCAGTTACAGATCTTTGGGGCAAAATCACTTTCTAGTCATAGAAACACTATCAAATGTGCGCTTTGGCACCAAATTATGCCAATTGCTCATATACTTGATGGTGCTGATTTTACTGTTTTAGCTTTCTCAGTGTGGCCCAGTCATCAGCCCCTGACTCAAGCACCAGCTTGGAGGCCCCTCTATTCCAAAAGAGAGTGTCAATTTTGTCACAATAGAGGCCTCTGAAGGTCACCCTGCCACTGTGAAACCCTATGTACTATCACTCTCTTACTTTGTGGGGATGAGACTGCTTTAGCTAACGGGGTCTCATGTTGGCAACAAATTTATCACAGGAGCCACTGCTGAGCAGCATGTCTCAGCCCTCACCTGGACAACAGATCATCCTGTGTGGGTGGAGCACCGGCCCTTATCTCAGGAAAAGCTGCAACATTTGCACCAGCTTGTATAACAAGGGCTGCCATCTGGCCATATCGTTCCCACAACTAGACCATGGATTTCTCCTGGTTTTGTTATTCAGAAAAAGAGTGAAACGTGGTGATGGCTGCACAATTAAAAAAAATCAATAATGTTACTGTGCCTATGGGAATTCTGGACCCTCCTAGCTATTTAAAAGATTGCATTTTTTTACTGGACGACTTTGTGACACAATCCCCCCTGATTTGCATTTTCTGTGCCTTCCATTATCTTGAGTGTCCATGCTCAATGATTTGCAAAAGCTCTTGGGTACAATTAATTGGGTATGCCCTTTATTGGGTGTTACAACTGAACAAATCTATACCCTTTTCCAGATATTGAAAGGAAACCCTTACTTCCCCTTGCATCTTTGCAGCCTGACACCCAGAGCAACAGGAGCTTTAGAATAGGTCACAGGTGTTAAGTGCTCGACAGGCTTGTAGAAAAGTTGATGCTATCCCTACCAATTTTTATCTTAATTTTATTGAAAACACTTATTGTTGCACAATTCCAATTGCCAATGACTGCATGGTGTTTACAGATGGCTCTGGAAAGGCTGGTAGGTCTGTGATAGTGTGGCAAAGTAATGGGCAATGGCTATGAGATATAAAAGTAGTTCATGGTCCTTCTCAACTGGAAGAATTAGCAGCTGTGGTTAGGGCTTTTGAAAAATTTCAAGACGAACTTAACATTTTTAGTGACTGCTTATGTTGCAGGTATAGTGGCAAAATAAAAGCAGCTTATATCAAAGAAGTAACTAACCCATTGCTCTTTTCTTTATTACTACATTTGTGTTTTGCAGTCCAGTTGCATACAAAAAGGTATTATATCCTACATGAAGGTTCCCATAGTAGTCTTCCTGGCCCTATCTCTGCAGGTAATGTCTGTGCAGACCAGTTAACTGGGGCCATTGTTGTGCCAGATGTTTTTTCCTCAGGCATGTCTGTATCATGGGTTTTTTCACCAGAGTGCAGCAGAGCAGAGTACAAGAATCATCTCCATTGCCCTGCTGCCAACATTCCATTTTATGCTGACCAGAAGGCTGTTGGTCTTTTCTGCTGCAAAAGTACATAGCTTGATTAAAAATGTAGAAAATAAACCCCCACAACTCTTTTACCATAGCATTAAATGACTACTCAAAATAAAAGATGTCTTAAATTTTATTACTTGGTCATCCTGCTAAAAACAAAAGCTTCTCTTCTCTGATGCTTTGAAATCAGTCAGAAAAAGAGTAGGCTAAGTTGTTAGTTTTTTTAATGGGTTTAGCTGTCAGATTGAAGCCTGTGGAGATACTCTTATTTAAATTGTTTGTTTCTGGATATTTTTCCGAAAAATTCTTGGTGAAGTTTCTGAAAATAAAACTTCAATCATTTAATACTGTCAATCACTCCCAACAGTGTAACAAAAATAAACAGATCTATAATGTTCCTTTCAGCAACAAACTGAGATTTCTTCTCTACAGCTGCTGTTATTATGGACTGATTGACATATTTAGTCAAAGGCAGTTTGATGTCAGACTGAAATTTCAGGGCTGGAAGAGCAATTCAGTGCTGGACATTACACCTATGCACAAAGTTGAAAGCCAACAGTGAAAATCTCATGCCATGGCAGCAGTGGCAACTTTTCTGCATTTTCTGTACTTGCTAACTTTGCCAGCAAAGTTGGAGCAAGTTTCTTTGAGAGTAAAATCACTGTGGTATATTTTATAGCTGTAAACAGGCAGCTCATCACCCCAGAGCAAATGCTTGAATCAATGAAGAGGAGGCTCACGAGAGACCCTATTACTCTCTACAGCTCTCTACAACTACCCAAAAGAAGGTCAGTCTTTTCTGCCATGTTTCAAGTGAAAGGACAAGAGGAAATGGTCTTAAGTTGCACCAGGAGAGGTTCAGATCAGATATTAGAATTTGTTTTCACTGAAAGAGTGGTTAGGCATTGGGATAAGTTTTCTAGGGAGATGGTAGACTCACTCTCTCTGGAAGTGTTCTAGAAACATCTGGATGTGGCACATGGTGATATGGTTTAAGGGTGATTATGGTGATGCTATGTTGATGATTGGACTTGATGATCTTAAAAGTCTCTTCCAGCCTTGATGATCCTGTGATTCTTGTGTAAAATCTTTTATTTATTGTCCTTTTAAATAAACGCTCTTGCAACTTGTGTCTCATGGAGTGGCTCTTGCAGATGCCACCCTATACACTTCTGAAGGTTAAGCACCGTGTCCAGTCAGGATGCAAGTTTTACAACTTCAGAAATTGTACTTTTTGCCTCAGAAGTTATTCTCCCACATGACAACACCACAACTGAGATCAGATGATCCACATCAATCCACATCAATTGTTCCTTTTACTCAAAAGGGGACTACTGGCAGAAATATATTCCATGCTTTGTTAGCTATCTCTTCCAGTGATTTGCTAGAGAATGAATTTGCAAATGACTACACAACATGGTAAATCTTGCTTTAAGATTTTAAATCATGCACTCCTTTGGGAGAACTAATGTATAATGGAATTTAAGAGTACCATTTTTTTCTTACTGAATTATTTTATTTTAGAATATTAAGTGGTGTCACCACAAAGTCTCATTAAAAATAACATAGCAAAGGTGAAGTTTTTTGGCTTAAGGTATTCATTTTATTGACTTTAGATGAAATTAAATTATTGTGTGTCTGAATCAGTGAGGAACAAATACTGGTCGTACATGTGTGCATATACAGAAGATAGCATAGTCTGTCTAAGGATATAACCTATTAACTTCTGGGTTCCTCTATAGGAATTGTTCCTCCAGCTCCTGAATTTAAAGCAGCTGCCTAACACTTTCAAACCTCTCAGCTGTATTCCAACACAGAAGAAACTCTACAATACTGGCAAATCAGACTTCACGTCAATATTTTTTTGGGCTGCTTGCCAATGTCTTTTAAAAAATATAATTAGAGGTGAGACTATTGCAATTTGATGCTATTATACACTCTCCTCTGTCTAGGCAACTAATATAAGTGTTATAAGATATAAAATATAAAATATTATTTTAATTTTAGTTCAACTGCTGAAGAGTTGAAGGCTCTCATTGATACTTGGGCTACTGACACTCAGCTGCTTTACTACAAAGCCATATGGTTTACTACTATTTAGTAGAATATTTTATATAGCTAGTGAACTGAAATGTCATTTAAAGGAAGCTGACTTAGTCACAAACTAACACAACATGTTAAGCAGGGCAGATACAGAGGCTTTGCTGTTAATTTTGCTTTTGCATTTCCTTATTCCTCCATCTATTTTTGTTGCAAGGCCCTGTAGTGATCAATTAAAAATGTGCCTGTAATAAGATTTAAATTCTATTTCCCATGAAATCTGTAACTTATAAAATTTCCTAGCATGATTAATGTTGCAAGGGACCTCTGGAAGTCATCTTCTCCAATGATCCTATTCAAATAGGGTCATCTAGAGCTGGTTCCTCTGAGGATGGAGATGCCATGCCATCCCTAAGCAACCTCTGCCATTGCTCAGTCACCCTCATGATAAGAAAGTATTTCCTGATGCTCAGACAGAGACTCCTTTATTTCAGCTGCCTCTGGTCCTGTCAGTTGGCACCACTGGAAAGAGTATGGCTCCGTCCTGCATTCACTCTTCAGGTATTTATATACATTGATAAAATCCCCTTGAGCCCTTTTTCCTCCAGGCTGAACAGTCCTGGCTCTCTCAGCCATTCGTCATAGTAGTCATTCAATCATTTAGGTTGGAAAAGACCTTTGAGATGATTGAGTCCAACCATTAATGAAACACTGCTAAATCTACCACTAAACCATGTGCAACATCTATGTGACTTTCAAATACCTCCAATACAGTGACTCAACAACTTCCATGGACAGCCTGCTCCAGTGCTTCACAACCATCTCAGTGAAGCAATTTTCCATAATATCCAGTCTAAACCTCCATGGCACATCTTGAAGCCATTTTCTCTTGTCCTGTCACTTGTTAAATGGTAGAAGAGACCATCCTCCACCTCACTACAGCCTCCTGTCAGGTACTTTTAGATAGTGATAAGGTCTTGTGCTCCAGACCCTTCTCCAGCTCTGTTGCCCTTCTCTGGACACACCCCAGCCGCTCAATGTCTGCCCTGTAGTGAGGGACCCAGAACTGAACACAGCACTGGAGGTGTGGCCTCACCAGTGCTGAGTATAAAAGGACAATCCCTGCCCTGGCCCTGCTGGCCGCACTATTGCTGGTACAGGCCAGGATGCCATTGGCCTTCTTGGCCACTTGGGCACTCACACTGGCTCACATTCAGCCACTGTCAACCTGCACACCCAGGCCCTTTCCTGTCAGGCAATTTTCCAGACACTCTACCAACAAGCCTGTAGCATTGCAGAACCTTATACAAGAAAAGATACATTGTGCTCCTCGTAAGTTATATATTTTCTAGATTATGTATATAGAAAGGGGTATTAGCACTTGATGTATTTTGGTAGCCTATCAACTTTTACTTATGAGACACAGATAGTCTAATACTCTTATTAACTACCCCTGTTAACACCCTGCAATTTAAGAACACATGCTGCAGAGATACTGTGATTTAACTATGCTTTTTGTCCCACTATAGCACTGGCAAAATTGTTTCACATGCAACCATGTGCAAAGATCCAATTCTAACATCTGAAGGGATATGGGGGCATACAATGTGAATTTTAGAGGAGAGAAGTATGACTGAAAGCAGATCCCACGGTTACTTCAAGGCTAGTGAAAAAATATCTTGCTCTAAGATAAATGAAAAAACTTACTTTCTTTTAGCTTCCAAATACCATAAAGATTCATAATTCTGATAGTCAAAAAAGCCTACAGTATTTTTCACAGACTTTCTATACAAGCATGAAGCAGATAGTAAAAACAATTACATTACTGTTAGTCTTGAAATACTGTGTAGAGCAAGTATATTTCCCTTTTTCCCTCCCTGCTATTAGTGTTCAATATTTGCAAATGTACACGTCTCTTTATGCTTCTCAAAACACAATAAAGAGACAATAGATCTCAGTAGCACTGTTTCCATTACTATGGGCTGAAATGTCTCACTAATTTGCTGCCAGACCTGGATATCTGACATTAGTCCAAAACTGCACTACAGTTACTGTGCTATTTTTTCCACATATGTTAGCATACATCTGTGTTGAAGTCAAATACACAACTTTTCTTGCTTCGTGTTTAAAGCTGATGATAATCATGCTTGCATTAGAAGATTTTTAAGTCTTCCAGCACCCATATTAGATGGATGAAAAGGATACTTTTTCAGCTTCACAGTTACAAAGGCCTCTTCAGTTCCAGAAGCCAAATTATTTAACTGTGAAATAAACTTGGCAATGCAGAGTAAAATATTTAATAGTTTGATCATGACTAGAAATAATCTTTATTGTGACATTTTTTTTACCTAATACCATCACTACTCTGACAGCCCTGTGTTGTTGTTGTCAGCTGAGAATGAACATTCCATTCTGAAATTCTCTCTTGAAGCCAAACTCAACCCAGGGATAAATGTGCTAAGAAGGATCAAAAGGGAATCTTATCAAGAATCTTCAAGCCATGCCTCTTGAACAATGACATTCTACTCTCATTTCTCATCCTTACTCTATGTTTGTGCTCTTCATGATAATTCAAGCTCAAACTATTCAGATCTTAAATAGTAATAGATCATGGCATGTGTGTCATCTGGTTTTATACATGTCCTTCCCATATGGCAACAGAAGGAGCAGCAAAGAAGGAGCATATGAGAAGTAAATTTTCTTCTGCTTCCCATTTTCTACTGTGCTTATATGCTATTGCTTTCTCCAGTGGCAGGAAATGCTAAAAATCTCCTATTTCCTTCTAGTCAACAGTCCTTCCTTCAGAGCTGACCTCAGAAAAAGCAGTCCCAGGCTATATATTCAGCCCAGTGGCGTTTGCTCAACAGAGAACAAAATAGTAATATTTAAGAAAAACAATAACATATTTTGTTTACAAAGTGGCAGATACCTCCAACTTATAGGTTAATAAGTGAAAGCTCATGATTTTCACGCTCCAGAAGTGAAAGACCTTAATGAATTTGGAAGCAAGAAAGATGCACAGTTATAACAAAAATTGCAGTGTTCTGGACAGTGGAGTAGAATTACTGATAATCATGCAAATTTAAGATGAAAAGATGGAAATAATTACAGAAAATGACACAAACTGTTTTACAAAGTTTCCTTTTTAATTTAATGTGTATTCAGTGCCACTTCTTAAAAATTTACTGCAAAGTTCTTGAGGCCTGCTCAGCCATCCGAAACAGCTGAGGAGCTGTTGGAAAGGAAGTCTTTCCCCTGAGTGTAGGCTCTACAAGATGAGGAAACACTGAACAGACAAAGTGTGGAAAGGAAACTATTTTGATGATGCCAATTATTAATGAAGCCTGTGACTGTCAGGCATTCAAATACCACTATGATGGCCAGTAAATGGTTTAGAACAGCAGAAGTGTGAGGGGAGCATATTGGGCTGCTCTGGGGATTTCTTGGGAAGAGTCCAGGGGTTAGAAATTAACAACAATTGGAAAAGGAGAGAAAACAAAACTTTGGAGGCTCAGAAAAAAGAGACTATCTTCAAAGATACAGCAATATTTTCTAAAGAGCTTGTTCAGATCATATTTCCCTCCTAAATTTTCATAACAGTAGTCCTAAATTAACTACATACCTCCAGGAGCAGGAATTTCCCATTCTCTCTTCTCCTTCATGCTTTTAGTATTGCAACTTGCCCTTTTCTCAGTTACCCAGGGAATAGTAAAACACAAAATAAGGGAAAGAAGGTGAGCAAAATCAAGAGCTCAGACAAATGGTGAAGCCATTGATCTTATCCTGTAACCTACAGTATAAGAGAAAAATACACAAAAGCAAAAACTGAGTTAAGACATCCTGGATTCTTTCCTGCTGAGGGAATTCTACAACTGATGTTGGGAAACTTTTTTAGCACATTATACTGTATGGCTGAGTTGAACTTGGCTATTAAAATATGGGGTTAGGAAATTTAAAGTTGCCATAAAATTTAATGGCAAAATTAGTCTCATTAATAAAATACACGGGTTAGACCATTGTGAATAAGCAAAAAACTAAACATGTACTCCATTAATCTCATCACTTCTGTAATAGTAGGGGGTACTTCACCAAAAAGTACCTCACAGCATAAGTAAGCAATTACTTCTCATGCAATAAATACCCTCACATAACAAACATAACATAGGTGTCTAGCAAGAGATTATGCTTTAGGCTTAGAACTAACAAAAAAAAAAAAAAAAAAAAAAAAAAAAAAAAAAAAACCCCAAANNNAAAAAAAAAACGAAAAAAAAAGGTGAAAAAACCTCCCAGTCGCATTAATTTTTAATTGTTTCCTTTAATCATTAACTCCACAGTAACTCCTAGTTGCCAGCTTCTGTGGTGTTTCGATATATAAATCTTACTATTTTTTCTTGATCTCTAAGTTGATAAGGGTGTCAGTTCAATTTTACAAAATACCTAGCTGAGTACAAACCCATTATTATCAGCCGTAAGGTTCCAGCCTCAGTTTAGGTTTCTAAGTCTCATAAACAAATTACCAGTAAACCACATATGTACTAATTTAGGCTGAATTGCAATTTACAGGGGTTTTTAGAATAGCTTACTCCAAAATGAAATTACTAAATAAAAAAGATGCACAGGCTTGTAGAGTTCTTTGTGCATAGTGATAGATCTCTTATTTCACAACCAGTTTGAGATATGAAACCGTATGATATGATTTTGAGGTGTTTTCTACACAAAATTCAACTGCTTCACAAAATTGACTGCTTCACAGAAGGAATAGATCACAAAATTATATCATATTTCCACTTAGCTGTTACTTGACTCCAAGTTTCCAAAAGGACACTTATTTATACTATCTGTGGTAAATTGCCAAAATCTTTAATGCTGTTAACTTCTAAGAGTTGTTCTAGGCCTTTTAGTTTCCTAGTCAGGATGAAAAGGAGCAGAGTAACGATGTATGAACATTAAGGTGGGGAAGACTGTTGATAACCAATTGCACATTTGACTTTGAAGAACAGCATAAAAAATTGGTTTTGAAATATCTGGCTTAAGAAGATGGCATAAACAGGAGGATATCCTTCCCATAATCTAGATATTCTTACTCAGAAAGAACTGATCATTTCCCATCACCCTAATGAAAAAAGAATTGTCTTTTTCAAATTCTTGACACCACCAGCTTCTGTTTTCAAGCAGACTCACATCTTTTCTCTTTCAGCTAGGCGGAAGTGTTGCAAATAAACTGAA
>VXBI01005868.1:0-25956 GCA_013397375.1 Toxostoma redivivum | reverse complement strand
TCTCATAGTTCTCCTGGTCTGGTACCAGTGTCAGTCTGAAGTCCCACGGGGGCCTTTGGCATCCTTCTGTGAGAGGTGAAAGAGGGTGTTAAATGGGCTTGGAGGTGATGAGATGCTGAAGTGGGTTTGGGTGAATGGTGGGAGGAAATGCCCAGCAGCCCCTCCAGACAATGAAGGGAGGGAAGGTGACACATCCATCTGCTGGGATATGACCTGAGGGCAATGCTTATAGGGAAGGAAATGCATGGAAATTGTGAAGGATCACTCATCCATGAGCCTGCATCATTCACACTAGTGTCCACGGCCACCATATTCCCTTCTCCAAATCCCACAGCAGGAATGTTCCCAGGACATTCACCCCTGCACCAGGAGATGCCCTCCAACCTCTCTTTCTGGCCTGTCACCCAGCCCAGCTCAGGTGGCACTTGCTGGGCCATGGCACCACCACTCCTGTTGGCATGCATGTCCCTGCAGCCATGGCTCATCCCTCCCACAGGCACCAGCCACGCCCCTGTTCCAGCTCTGGGCTCCCTGTTGTCACTCACTCAGTGCCTTGGCTGCTCTCCCCCTGCCCCACGCCGCTGGGCAGCAGGACAGGGGCTGAGCAGTGCCTCCTCCATTCACATCTCCTGCCTTGCCAATGCCCCTGCCCCTTCCTCCTGACACAACCCTTCCTTCTTCTCCTCACCCCCTCACCAAATTCACCATCCTCCAGGCTCAGGAGGCAGTGACTGAGTAGCTGGTCCCAGCAGTTTGTCCAGTGCTGCAGGGGGAGGCTTTGTGGCAATGATTGCTACAGAGAAGGGTACTGGCTTGTGGAAGGAGCCCTGGCCTATTCAACCTGTGCAAGAAGCTCTGTGAGGCCTGAAGGTGTTTAAAATAAAATAAGTTCTTCCTTCTCCCAAGGGGCACACAAGGATTCTAACAAGGTGCAGACCACCTTTGCCACCAAGGGAAATGCTGGTGACAAGCCACTTTTGCACAGGCTTTGCTCTCAAACAGCCCTGATGGCAGAGGAACAGTGATACCCAGCTGAGCACCACAACCAGCAGCTTTGTCCCCTTGGCACCCCTGCTTGGTGGGAGGCAAAGTGAGGCACTGAAGGTGGTCACTGCAGCTCCCTCAGAGGAGAGCAGGAGGAGTTTGGGATCATGGTGCATGAGGAATCTGAATGTGAATCATTGGGTGAATTTCTCCAGTGACACAACCACACCTGTTCAGTCAAACATCAGGACATTTTGGGGAGAACAGAGGGAAGCCAGCAGAGTGTGTCCCCAGCTGAGCTACATCACAGCTCCCAGGGAGCAGCAAAGGCATCCTGCCTCCCTCAAACCCTTTGAGCTGTGTGGCTGCAGTCATCCTTTGATGCCATGGGAAAGCACAACAGAATACATACCATCCTGACCTGGAAGCAAGAGCTGCTTCCACTGCACTGTGCCCAAGGAAAAATGCTGACTTCCCCATGCTGTGCCCCCTCAGAGATGTTCTCAGGATCCACCCCCTGCAAAGGATTATCCAGCTCCTGATCCCTCCTTTACCGATGCACTTGACACTGGACTGAATGGGGACCCAGGCACCTCTGGAGTCTCTTCCATGCCAAATCTCTTTGTCCACAGAATATTGTGTCCCATCATCATCATCATAGTACTGGAATCCATTCTGACATTTGATTTCAGTAAATGTTGGCTGGAAACCTTCAGGGCAGCTCAGGTTCACTTTCTCATCCTTCTCATAGTTCTCCTGGTCTGGTACCAGTGTCAGTCTGAAGTCCCACGGGGGCCTTTGGCATCCTTCTGTGAGAGGTGAAAGAGGGTGTTAAATGGGCTTGGAGGTGATGAGATGATGAAGTGGGGATGGGTGAGTGGTGGGAGGAAATGCCCAGCAGCCCCTCCAGACAATGAAGGGAGGGAAGGTGACACATCCATCTGCTGGGATGTGACCTGAGGGCAATGCTGTTGGGAGGGGCTTTCCTTGTGCTTGTAAATTGTGAAGGATCACTCATCCATGAACCTGCCCAGTCCACCCACTTCTTCTCTGTGGAATCTCCCACAGCCCACAACAGGGATGGTACCATCTTATCTCTCCCTGCCCATCTCTCCTGAGGCTGCCGTTTGCTGCCCTGCCCCCAGTAAGCACAGCTCAGTCTCTGCCTGGAACTGCTCTGCATCCCCATCCCCTGATGGACGGCACTGCTCTTCCCCCGGGTCCTTCCCTTACAGCCTTCTGTCCCAGTGCCAAGGGCTGAGCCAGCCCTGCACCATCAGGGCTCACTTCATTCCCCTATGCCCCAGCTCCTGTCACTGCAGGAGATGTCCCCCAGGATGTCTTATCCACGGACCAGCAGGGGAACAACCAGTCCTGTGCATTCCAGGGTGGCACCTGGAGGCACAGCAAAGATAATGGAACCTCCATGGGCACCTGGGTGGCAGCCTCAGATCCTGTCCCTGGCCTGGGCTGGGAGCTCCAGCCTCAGCCTGCTCAGGAACCACTGCAGGAGATTTCATCTTGCCCAGCTGCTTCTGCCTGGTCTCTTGTCTCCTGGCTGGGTTGTCCTCTACAGCAGTCTGCACAGGCAGCACAGCCCCAAGGAGGGTGAAGGTAGAGGGGAGACACGAGAGAGCTGCTGCAGCCTCACTTACCCATACACAGGACATCCCTCTCAACGTGTGTCCAGGCTCCTCTGCTGTTCAGGCCCCACCAGGCATCCACATAGTCTGGTTTTCCAGAACTCATGCTGTGAAATGCTTTTGTACATTTGACCTCAGAGAAGGAGGGCTCAAGCCCTTTGGGACAAGTCAGTGTCAGTTCTGTATTCTGTGGGTATTCAGTGTTGTTCTCTGAAAACTGAAGTTCTGCATCCCACTGAGGTTTTGGGCATTTTGCTGTCAGGGAGAAAATGTGAGTCCTTCTCAGTGAGGGAATGCTCAGGCATGAGAGAGACCAAGGCTTTTCCATTAGGAACTGTGGTTAATGTCAGCATTCAACACCATGAGGAATCCCAAGGGCCCCCAAGAGCAGGAAAACAGCATGTGCCTGGGCAAGGAGGATCACAGGACACTGGCAGAGAGGGGAACTGAGGGGCAGGATCTGTCCCCATCCAACTTCCCTGTGACATACAACCCAGGAATAGATTGGGAGAAGATGCAGGGACAGAGAAAACATGTCCCACATTGAAGGCCTCTAACCCTCTCCATCTTGGAGAATGCTCCCAACTGGGACCTGACCCTGAGCTGTGCCCAGGTGCCTTACAGACATGGAAAGATGTCCAGGTCCCCTCCTTGTGGAGGGAACAGAGACCATCTCTGAAGAAAATGCAAACCTCCAAGAGAGGCCCCCGTGGAACAGGATACCTTAGATAAGAAATTGTTTTCTTAGAATGACTAATACCAAGAAGTCACTCCTCTGTTATCCCGTTTTATTTTTGTGTAAATCTAGTGGTCCATTTATCTCTTAGATAATTGGTTCTTTTTCCTAAAATATTTTGTAGATTGGTTAGTAATAGAATCCCTCATATTACTGGTCCAAATTCAAGACCCCTTAACCTTGTAAAAGTCCCCTTAGAACCCCACTCAGTGGATTTGCTGGACAGGACCCCCTCCGTAATAGAAATAAAAATTCTATGGAATCTCCTGGACGGCATCTCTTGATCTCTTTTTCTGCTGGCTAAGAAGGTACTTGCAAGCCTGATTTCACAAAAGAGCTGAAAGCCTAACTGCGGGCATTGCTTGCATTTGTACCTTGTAGCCAAGAAATGCCTGGGACTTCAGGGAAATCTGTCCCTTTTGGGTTAACTGACTCTGGCTCGAACTGGCAGTTTTGGGGGCTACCAAAGACCCCCCTCCAGCTACACCTCCAGAGTGAAAAGTGCATGTAGCAGGGGAGATCTACTGGCTCCAAACTTACCCAAACTTATGGTGCAGGTCAGCTTCTGTGCCAACCTGTGCCATGTTCCTGCAATTCCCAACACCTGCCAAGCATCCTCCTGGTTTGGAGAAGTCTTGTTTGCACATCTGATCACAGCAAGGGGAGGACCATCGTTCATAAAGCAGCTCAGTGTCACCTCTTCACTGACCCTGTAAAAATTCTGGTTTGGGCTAAACCAGAGCTGTGAGTCCCACTGGGGCTTCTGGCATCTCTCTGCACAGAGGAGAGGAGAAGGAGCACATGTTAGCAGGATGGGAAAAGATTGGCTGGGATATCACTTGCTCTGATTTTGACAGGGCCCATCTCCTTTGGTTACCACATTCAACTGCTGATCCCTCTCTTGCAGACTGGATCAGAGTTATTGGTGGCAGCAGAGCACCCCAAGAGCGATTTCATGAACATCTACTACAGTCTTGCAGGTTCCTGACACAGGCTTCATTTGGATAAGGCTGGGCAGTGTCTGAATTCCTCTCCAGTCTTCACATCCCCTCCCACCACTTTGGCCACACCCCCAGTCATTGTTTGAAGTCACAGGGCTTACAGTAGCCCTCAGTGCAGGGATCCTTGTTCCTGCCTTTGAATCCCTCCAGGAGCACAGACCTCAGCAGGTGCCTACAGCAAGGTGCTGAGACAGAAAGAGCATTGTCACTGCCAGGACATGGGGAAAGCCAAGGCATCCAGGTCTCCCATTCCTGCACTGTCACATGTATGACCAGGTCACAGAGGGTGGGTCACCAGCTCAGGACCCTGGGTCAGGGCGGTGCAGAGCTGTGCTTACCTTTGCAGGTGGCAGTCTCATTCCACAGGGTCTGAGCCCCTCTGGAAATGCATTGGATCTGTGGTACAGATGGCAAAAACCTCCCAGTACAGTTGAGCCGCACCACTTCGTTCAAGTCATAGCTGCTCCTCTTTGGGTTAAACCGCAGTTTGGGGTGCCAGTCAGAGGGAGCTTTACACTGTCCTGTGTGCAAAGGCCAGGAGGCAGAGCCTGAGGATCACTGGGCTCCAGCAACATCCTCAGGGGTGAGGGTGTTCCATCCAGAGGGGTGCCATTCCCCCTCTCTTCAGAGGGGTGGCAGAGAGGGCACCTCCCAGGATGAGCCCCATCCCCTAGATGCTTTATCCCTCCTTACACCCTCAGGAACAGTGCAGGAAGGTTATCCGCAGGCCCTCCTGCCACCCACTGCTGCAGAGAATACCCCAGCCAGAGGGATCCAGCAGCCTGGGGATGCTGCTCTCTCCCACAAACTCAGGGGATGCGAAAGTGCTCCAGACTCTCTGCTGGCACCACTCATCAGCATTCCTGTCATCCTGCTGGACACGATCTGCTCACACCCACACACACGCACTTGTTTGCAGCTAAATCCCACTCAAGTTACCACTTTTCTTTTGGACTGGATGCTACACTTGTTATTTCCTCTTCTCCATCTCTCTCAGAAAATATCTGCTGGCTCCTAGGAGCAGCAACCTCCCGTCCCATATCCCTCCCATCCTCACCCAGGACGAGTGACACACCCTCATCTGAGCTGGCAAAAAGGGCTTGGCAGGGACTGCACGCTGGTATTTCACCAGCTGCACACTTGGTTGTGTTTTGCAAGGTGTAGATTGGGCAATTGATTGAAGTAACTCTTCATATTTGTTTTCCTTAAATTCTAGACAGGAGTGCTGCTGGCTCTCTGCATGGCCTTAATTTGGGTCTCTACCCTCTGATCAGATCCTACTTTTCACATAAGAATTGTAACTCTATGTGAGTGTTCCTCCACCATACAAATTTAGCTGTAGGTACCCAAACTCTGTCCAAAGTTACCAGGTGCAGTAAGGCAGGCACAGAGAGTTTGCACTGCTTCCTACAACACCCAAGTGGCATCAGGACTCCCCAGGAAACCCAGAGTGCTCTGCATGACTCGTGCAGTAGCGACCACAGCAGCTGCAGCACCCCAGACAGAATGAAGCCCCTGACAAATAAGTGGGAAAAAAATATCCCCAGACTGGCAAATTGAGCAACAATTATTTCAGGCAGGTTGGAGATACTCATGAAGGCATTTCCAATGTTTTAATTTGCACTTGAGGGTCCTGAACTGTGCCCATATGAAGATTATTCACTGCTGGGTATTCTTTGATCCTAGAGTCACTGCAGAAATATGAACAAGAGTTGCTTGAAAAGAGTGATATGGGGTCTGGCCTGAAGCAAGAAACAGTTTGAGGGGATGGAGACTCTGCAGTAGAGGCAGCCTTAGGATCTGAGGGGGCTGTGAGTGCTCACGAGCATGGCTGGCCTCTCCCACATTGCTCCACTCTTCACTTAAGTGCAAGGGGTCTCACCATTTTTCCTTTTGTAACTGTCCCACATTTCCTGGTAGCTGTGAGAGCTCCCACAGCATTCAAAACCCACTGGCAACACTAAACATGGCAACCTGCTGGGCAGGAAACCAGGAGGAAAAGAGAAATTCTCCTTTGCAGGCACTCAGCTGATGCAGGTGCAGATTTCAAGAGTTATCTGGGACAGTGTCTTTCCACAAACATGGGTGCTCTGCTGGCAAGGGTGATTGCAGCTGCACAACAGAGCTCTGCCATGCTTCCAGCTCTCCCTGAGTCTTGTCACAGAGCAAAGCTCTTACTGCTGAAATAACTGTGAATGAATCCCTCCAGACTTAGCACACCTTGCAGAGGCCAGGGGTAACTCTGTGTTTGAAAAAGCCACATCTCATGGTTGCTGCTTTAGAGGTGCAAGACAATGCAGACTAACTGAAGCAAAATTAAGACCTAGTCTTTGCTTAAAGTTTGTAATTTTCCTTTTACTAAAAGGTGCTACTTCTGTACAACTGAAATTAGGCATATCCAGCATTATGCTAATCATTGTTTACAGGCACTTGGGACTCATTCAGTCTTTCATAAAGGCATAGAATGGCTTGGGCTGGAAGGTTCCCAAGCAGATCACTTAGTTCCAGGCCTCGTGTCATGCACAGGGTCACCTGCCACTACACCAGGTTGTCCAAATCTGTCCAAAGCCGTCCAAAGCCATCCAAAGTCTGGCCTTGAACACCTTCAGGGATAGGATATCCAAAGCTTCTCTGGGCATCCTGTGCCAGTGGACATGAAAATACTGACTGCAATACTTTGAGTGTGACCATCCAGCTAACTCCTCCCCCTCTGAATGGTCCATCCATGCAATCCACAGTTTGGAGACAAGGATGCCATGAAGAACAGTGTCAAAAGCCTTGCACAAGTTCAGGTGGATGATATCCATCACTCCTCCCTTATCCACAAACGCTGTCAGTCTGCCATAGAGAGCCAACAAATTACTCAGATATGATTTGCTCTTTGTGAAGCCATCACAAATCATTTCCATGTGCCTTAGAATAGTTTCCAGCAGGAACTGCTCCATGATCTTGACCGGCACCAAAAGGAGACTGACTGGCCTGTAGTTCCCTGGGTCTCCCTCATTTCCCCTTTTTAAAAAGGGGGTTGTGCTTCTCCTTTTACAGTCAGTGGGAGCTTTACTGGAAGTAGCCTGCTGCAACTTCTCAGCTATGGTAGACAGTGTCTTCACCTCTTCCTCCACCCTCAGGACCCACACATGCATCTCATCAGGTTCCATGGATTAGTGCATCTTCATGTACCTCAGATGGTCTCAAACCTGGTCTTTTCCTACAGCAGGATGGTCTCCATTCTGCCAGTCCCTGCTTTTGCCCCTGAAACTCAGGTTACTTTTCCTTGGTTATGGGCACAAGAAAGCAGGTGCCGTGTAAGACTCCTGGGCTGGAAATGGGAGTGAAGGGATTGCATGAACTGCAGTGGCATAAGAGCCACACATTTCTGACTAGGCTGTCCACCTTCACCAGGACTCCAGAGAACCATTTCTCTTAGACCTGGGCATTATCAGATGTAATCCTTTGCCAGGAACATCAGCCTCTTCTCTGTTGTCTTTGTTTCAGGTGAAAAGGCCTCCACAAATGTGCAGACTTGACCCAGTGTTTCCTCAGTGCTCCTGTCAGTGTCTGCTGAGCTGGAATGGTGCTGGGATGCAGCATGGATTCCAGCACAACCTCAGGCAGGGGTAGACACGTGAAATGTGTTTCTGCAAAGACCACACGTGTGCCAGCAGAGTGTCAGTGGCCACATCTGCCCTTTGGACACAAAGATTGCATGGCAGAGCAGTCCTGCAGGCAAACCCTCCTACTCCCTCCTTGCTTCTTCTCTGTTCTGCCCTTGCAAGCACCAGGGGTGTTCCTGTCCTCTGCAACTCATCCTTTCCCTCACAAGCTCTCTGAGCTGTGTTTGATGCCATGTGCTTGCTGAGAGGAGCTAAGAAAAGCAACCACTGTTTCCACAGAGAAAACCACTGTTTTTCCAGTTACATTGGAGAGTTGCAAAGCAAGCCACTCAGAACACAAACATGGGTCTTACAGTGTCTCTCTGAATTTGGGAATGGAGGTGATCATCTGGCCCCATCTTTTAAATTCCTCACAGGCTCCCCTGTGCCCTTTGACCTGCCAGATGTGCCCTTGCGGTGCTCAGGAGCAGAGAGAGGCTGATCCAGCACCCAGATCCAAGCTGGACATGGACCATGCTGAGCAGAGCCCAAGGGCTGGGTGGGAGAGATCAGAAAAGGCAGGCAGAGCCCACATCTCATTCCTATACTCAAAGAATCCAGTGATTGGAGAGAACCACTTCAGAGGAGTGCACGAGCATCAGAAATTATCCTGGGGGTTAACAGTGTCTGACAAAGGGATGGGTGTGGCAAAAAAGCTTGTTTGCCTTGCAGAGGGGCAGTGTACACCAGCAGGGCAGCCTGAGGGATTGCCAGAGCCTGTTTACCTCCTGCACACAGAGCACACTGCCAGCAGTGCCCAAACATCACAGCCCCTGCAGGGCTTGCCTCCTGCCCACATTCCTGTGGCTGCAGAGCAGCTGGACCCCCTGTCACAGCACTGAGACCATCTGCATCCAGGCATCTACAGCTGCTAAGAGTCCCTCCTGGTGGCATTTCTGATGACTGTTTGGGGTAAAGCCTAGAAAGCTCTGCTTCTCTGCAAAATGGGGAAGGGAAGACACTTTCAGTCCATGCCTGTTTTTGTCTCAAGAACATTGCTGACTACAATCCAACTCGGCCTCACATCTCAGAAAAGTCCAAGCCTGTCAGGCATGTGATTAGCAGTTGAGGCTCATTAGGAGAAACTAATCCATGGCTGCTGGGTGCAGTCAAGATGCACAGGCTGAGGGGGACGCCTCTGTCCTCACCCTCCTTACACTCCTTTCCAAATCATTCCATAAAAATTGCTGTGGGAAAAGGGCACTTTGGAGCAAAGGAACCTGTGCTCTAACCCAGAATGGCTTTCTGTGTGCTTTGGAGGTGTCCATGGGAAGCTGTCAAGGGATCTCCACTGGAGAGATGGAACTCCCCACTTGTGCAAAGCAGTTGGAAGCATTTGGGGGCCAGCACACTGATGGAGAGAGTGCTCAGACAGAAGGGGGAAAGAAACACTCAGCTTCCAACCCTGTAGGATTAACAGCAGCTGGGAGAGTAATGGAACAGTTCTCAGACACTGTTTTCCACCCTTCACAGTGGTGTGCAGAGAGCCGCCCACAGGCTCTCTGTCCAACTAGAGGAAGGAGGCTGAGTCAAGTGAAGTTTCAGCAAGGAAAATATGGTGTAGATGTGACCAAATAAGCACCTTTTGTAATGTGCAGTGTGTGCTTACTGTGAAGTGGGAAATGCTGAATGCCTAAGACAGGAGTGGTAACAAAAGGTTCGTCTATTTGCCTCCTAAAAGGAAAATACTAACTCTTTTGGTTTCTTTCCTAGTTGATGCTATTAAATGAATACCCTCCACACTGATATTAATACCCATGAATATAGAAAGCCTTTTTCAGAAATATCTGGACTGCCTGTCCCTGCTGCAAGGAGTTATGAGCCTGACAGGCTAAACAAAGACCCAGCATGGGCCAGAAGGGGAGGGTCAGGAGAAAGGAGAAACAGCTATGCTGACAATTCAGGTCAGGCTCCTGGGTTCAGCCCTTTGCTTAACAGCAAAGGTGTCCTTTCTTGCACTATATTATCGCACACACAAAGAATAAAAGACAAGGTGAAATCTAAGAAGCAGTAGGCAAAGTTCAACCCTTTTGACAGGGCAGCTCAGCAGCTGAGAGAGATGACAGCAAAGTGCACTGCAGTCCCGCTGTGTTTGATGCCATGTGTTTGCTGAGAGGAGCTAAGAAAAGCAATCACTCTTTCCACCAGTGGAGAGTTCTATTGCAAGGCACTGAGTGCACAAGTAGGGGTTTTAGGGCATCTCTGTACTCCTCACTAGAAACCAAAGCTGCTGAACGGGTCTTTAAGAGCGATGGAGCTGAGAGAACCTTGGGGATGCTCTGCTTGGGAATCATGGCAGGGAAAGGGCGTGGCAAAACAAGTCACTGAAAGAGGCATTGTGAGAAGAACTGGGAAATGCTGGCACTTTAACCTGTACTGGTCCACCAGATGCTAAAGGACATCTGACACATGTCGAACAACAGGAGACAAAATTTGTGTTTCCTGGATCTGTGCTCTGGAGATGGGAAGTGGAAGCATGGTGGAGCACACAGTTCAGCACCCTAGGGTGTCAAGCCCCAGGCATTGCTCTGCAGAACCTCTTAGCACTCCTGTTCCCCACAGGATCTACTCTATGTAGGGATTGTTTGGAATTCATCTGATACAAAAGGTTTCAGATTGGCTATGGCTTAGTTTTAGCTACCACCCTCCCAAGCCCACAGCTGGGTATTGCAGCTGTGATCCTCCTCAGAACTTCTTGTCAGCTGCTTCTAGATCACTTCATAGTGACAAGCAAGGCTGATGAAAAAAGGGTTTAGGGCCAGCTTGGATGCCAGAGCCTTCCTTTGCACAGAAAACGTGCCCTAGAAGCTCCTCCACCTGTCTCCACCTATACTGGGACTGTAAGGGGAGGAGAGTTCTGTACAGATATGACATTTCAGGGAGGGAAGATGCCTTGTGAGAGTAGCAGAGCAAGAGAATAAGATGACAGTAGGACAACAACACAATGCAACCTGCTGAGCGCACTGTGTCCCCATAATGGGGTGTGCAGAACAACAAGTCCAACCACATGTGTCAGCCACATCCTGTGCCTGTGGCTGTGCTGTTTCCTGCACTGTTCTCTGTGGCACTATGCACAACAGGTTGTACCCTGTATCTGCCAGGGAATATGCTTAGGGATCCCACCCTATTTTTCCCCTCTCTCTGTCCAGCAGCTTTACCCTGCTCCACTGCCACTGTCAGCCCATTCCACCCTAGCAGGGATGGAGAGACCCTCCTGCCTCACGTGGGCCATCTTCCTTGCCCTGTCCCTCTGCAAGAGAAAGACTCTGATCCATCAGGCTGGCCCTCAGCAGAGGTGCCAGGATGGGATGAGCCCACGTGCTGAGGATGCAGGCAGGGCTGCTCACACTGCTGGGTGTGGCCAGCACATGTTTTCGTCTTGGTTCCTGTTTTCACAAGCACCAAGGTGCAAACTCAGCAATATCATTGCTGCCACAGGCAGCCCCAGGCATCCCCTCTGGGGATGGCTGGGTGACTGAGATCTGCAGAGTGTGACAGGAATCTGCAGGCCTACCGGTCCCTGTTGCATCCCACTGTGCTCAACACTCACAGATCCTGGTCTTAATGTGCACCTTGGAAACAAACAGGAAAGTTGTAGTATCCTTTTAGAGAACTGCCTGGAAAATTATTCCAGGCCTGAGCCTTTCAGCTCTGTTCTCTAAACCATTTCTCAAGGTGATAAACTGTTTTTCAACTGAAAGCCAAAAAGCCTTTCCCAAGAAAAATAAATTGGTAAAAACACCGAAGAATTAATAATAAAGATAAAGATACCTGTTTGCTGTTAACAGACCCTAAAAATGGGGTGTCTTCTCTCTGAACCAATCATCTTTATTCTGTTCTCATTGTTGCAAATCATGCTACTTAAACAGTGAGTTTTCTGAATAAACTTTGTCTTCTCGCCTTCTCTTTAATCTCGAGAATGACCGTGTGACTGTGTCTCTTTACTCCGCCACAACTAAAGGGTTAACACCCTAACACCGCAGTCACAGAAAGCCACACAACACTTGGACACGGTTGCACATGCTGCCCTGGGAGAACAGCTTCAGTAAGGATCTGGGCAATGGGAAGACACTTTGGGCAGGAGAATGTCTTCTGTTACAGTGTCAGCCCTGTTTTTTGTGTGACAGTGTGCTGTGCTTACACTCTCTTCAAGTTCGCAGACACATTTTCCCCAGAAACAGGCTCCCATAATGCTTCTCACATGGAACAGACCCTAATGTCACTTCACATCAGCAATTACAGTGTCTGATCCTGTTCCCTGTGCCCTGTGACAGGCAATAGATCAGCTGTTTTCTCTGGCCTGCATCCACCCAGATACAATACCACAGTGGACTAGGATGACATGATTGGATGCTAGTTTAATGATTTTTATCACCTAGCTCCAAGAAAATTAGTTTCTAGAAATACTCCAATTCAGACAGGTACAGAACAATGCAAGATCACAGTTCCTGGACCCACAGCTCAATTTCCAGACAGTGCAGCCTCTGTGGAGGACAGATAACATGTGAGCCTGTAAATTCCCACTGGCTCTGCTGGCATCAAAGTGTGCAGCCAGTATAGGAAGAGCCCAGCAGAACCCTGGGGGTGCCCTGATCCATCCAGCACCAAGGAAGTCCATTAAGGAGCAATCCCAGAATATTATAACTCTTCTCCCCAGGCTGTCCTGGACACTCAGGGGCTCAGCTTGTGGCTCTCCTGGTCTTTGTTGGGCACCAGAACCCATCTACTCTGTGGTGGGGGCAAGGCACCCTGACTCTGTGCAAGGACAGATGGACACCTTGTATTTCCCGCTCCATGGAGGAACACTACAGACTCTGCTGAGGCTTTCCCAGCACCCCAAGCCTTGCTGCCCTCCATCCCCAAAAAGAACTCTGCCTAGATACAACCCAAGTGGTGGATTTGAGTCCCCAGTGTGGACATCAGACCTCTCCGATACAGCTACTGCATTCTGCATGCCATGAAGTTGCCAGCAGCTCTGCAAAAGGAGGACAAGAAACCTTCTCTTGGGGGGCAGAGGAGGGAGCATTGCTTACCTTTTTCCGGGGGTTTTCCATAACTGTTGGGAGAGGGCTTACCACGATTTTGTTCTGCCAGCAGAGGTGCGAGGAGCAGGAGAAACATCCATTGCAGGGCCATGTTTGCCTATGCTCCCAGGGCAGGATTGAGGTCTCAGCTACACCAGCTGCCTCACTGCACACCCATCTGATTGTGAGTGGTGAAAGCACGGAAAGGAAACACGCACGCAGCGAAATCACATATGGTGCAAAAGGCTTCCTCATTGGAGAGGGAAACTCCACCAGTGTCAGTTGTGCCTTCTTTCTCTTTCAGCTCCATGACCCTTTGCAATCTTGCTGTCTCTAATTTCTTGTCTAAAACCACAGTTTTTAGGTCTTCTGTCAGGAGCAGCTATTAACCACAGCTGGGCTGCCTCTGCTTCCAGCACAGATCTCAGAAGGGCTTATGAGATGCTCTGGGCTTTTGCAGGAAGACATGGCTTCCATACTTACCCAGAAAGTTAAGCAGTGACTACATCAGGACAATCTTTACCTTGTTATTGCCTTGATAAGGATTGTGATAAAATGGACTTCAGAAGGGCACAGATGATCTTAATAACCTAGTAGTGTGTGCCATGGATGGGAAAGCCAAGGATTTGGCAGGAGTGTTTGGGTGCTCAGGACTGGGCTGAGAGCAGATGCTTGGCCAGAAGGGACAAGAGCCCTGGAGGCCTTGAGCTCAACAGGTGTGGCACATTGTGTTATCAAAACTTGGTGGGAGCAGGAATAACCATGAAGGGGTGGGATGCCAGCACAGGCAGAGGGGCAGAAAAGGGACTGCTGGTGAGGCTGTCTGTGCAGCTGGAGGCTGATGGCATTGGCCACAGCAGCAGACCCAACCATCAGAGCAGGTCCAGGGCAGCAGCTGATGAATTTGCGTTTTCCCAGCCACCTCGCTGGATGTGCCTGGCCTGCATCCCAACTGAAACACACAACTGAGAGAAAAACAAGCCCTCATGTCATCTCTGAGGCTGCAGAGAAGCTGCAGCCAGGCTGCAGTCCCCTGTGATGGCTCTCCTCTGTTGCGCTCCTCAGCAAGGGCTAGTGCTCACACACCTGGGGTCAGGCTCTGCTTTCTGCTGATTCGCACACCCTGCAACACCTTTATTCAGCAGCATGGTGCAGGACACTGCAGGGTGGCCCTCTCCAATTATATTCCCCCCAGCCACCCCCAAAAAGTAACCCTGAGCAAATCATGGTAGAATTCTTGTTTTCTTCTTTTCCCACCAATATAGGAGCTGCCTGGGGGCAGATACTCCTGCAGTCTTTTACCTCTCAGGGGCAGAGCAGGAGATTGCCCAGCCACATTCCCTCCTAGGCTCAGAAAATCAGTCTCCCTTGGCTGTGTTTCACCTCTTCCTGCAACAAAGCTGGCAGGACCAGTGGTCCCCACCTCCATGAACCTGTCCTTTTATTTCCTTTGCTCAAATATGAAGCTCAGCCGTAGAGAGTTCACTGTACCCAAACATATTTGCCCTGGAAAAGGTATCCTGGGGCTGCAAGTGCACAGACAAGACCTTGGCATGGCAGGAGAGCACAGCCTGGGAGTTACTTGGGAGGTAGGTGTGCTCTGTCTCAGGTATCTGGGAGCTTTGGGGAGTGGAGGGAAGCAGCTGCTGCTCTGCCTCCTGCAACAGCAGCAACTCAGAGGTCACCTGAGAAGGCACCCCTTCGTGCACCTGGGCCTTTCAAGACAAAAGTTAGACCTGCAAAAGTAAATGGTGTTAATAGGAATAGGTTCTTCAGTTTGGAGGATCTTGCAAAAGGAGCAGGAGAATTCCATAAATTAAAAATATCTAAAAAAAAAAATCACATTCCCAGTGCCACTCTGCACCACTCCCAGTAGAACAATGGCTCTCAGCTCATATGTTACCTATGTTACCAGTGTCTACCATCTCTGAAAATCCTTCCTGGCCCCACATGAAACCTCAAAAGCCACGGACAAAGTGTGGTCCAAGCAGCTGTCAGGAAGCTTTCTAATCTTTCACTTCCCCTTGCTCCACATCACAAAAATTCAGCCTTGAGTGTAACCTGGGCTCTGGCAGGGAGGATGGAGTGGTGTTGCAAGACAGTTCTGCTTTCTCCAGAGGGTCCAATGTCTTCTGGTCACACCAGGCAAGCTGAAAGCCACACAGACAGCTGCACCCAGCAGGTCTGGCTCAGCAGCAAGGATGGGCAGGCTGGCTCTCAGCAGGTGTAGTCAAGGAGCTGCATCCTGCTGCAGTACCAGGGTCCAGGCATGCTGAAGTGCCAGGGTCCAGGCATGCTGCCAGGAGTGTGTCCCACTTCACCACAAACCTTGCAGGGCTCTGGCAGTGGAGCCACATTTTGCAGCAGTTGTGTCAGCCCAGGAACATCAGTCTGCTGTGAGGACACACTTTCCTGTCGACCCTACAGATGTTGTGGCAGATCTGGAGTTCTTGAAGTGTTTGCAAAAAGGGCTCCTGACTGCTTCTATAGGCTGTTCTTTGCCACTTTTCTGTTTGCCTTATTAAGAATTTATGTCTTATCTGTCTGATACTATTTTTGTCCTCTAGACATGACTTCTTCTCTTGGAAGGAGCCTCTCAGTTTTGAATAACCTCTGGCCCTGGTGGTTATTCCTGCTGTTTCGCCTCTACCTTTTGATACCAGGACCTCTGAAGGGCTGCCTTAACTCTTTGAGGCATTGCTGGACATTGTGGCCATGCTGCTTTTTCTGTTTCCTCATTTCCACTTATTTCCTCTTTTTGATGCTGATTAAGATATCCCTGGACTTTCCAGTCCTTGGTGATTATGCAATGTCATGGAAACAAAGTATGTTGTGGCTGTCACCAGCAGGCAGACCTTTCCTGAGAACATGCTTGGCCCATATTTCCTGCACAGAGCTCAGTTCCCCATCTTCGTGCCCGTCTTGTGGTGCATGTTGAAAACCATACACTGAGGCCTTGCTTGCCCCTGCCTGGTATTGCAAACCAGTCACAGAAGTGCTTGAAGACCAATAGCTGTAGCACTATGCAGGGACACCCTGCCCCTTTCTTTCATTTGGGGTTTCTGTTCCCAAAGGTGTGTCCATGGTGCAAAGAGTTCTGCAACCCTCCTCTGAAGCAGGGCCCCACCACTGGGGCCATACCTTGGAGAATCACAGAATGAGCTGAGTTGGAAAGGACCCACATGGATTATCTAGTCCAAATTGTTGCCGTTCACAGGACTTCCCCAAGAATCACACCATATGCCTGAGAGCAATGTCAAAACTTCTTGAGCTCTGTCAGGCTTGGTGGTGTGTCCACTTCTCTGGGGAGCCTGTTCCAGTGCCCAACCACCTTCTGGGTGAAGAACCCTTTCCTAATATGCAGCCTAAATCTCCCTGGACACAGCTTCAGTCCATTCCCTCAGGTCCTGTCACTGGTGACTATGGAGAAAAAAACAGTGTCTGAAAGGTCTTCTACTTGCAGCTGGAAGTCAGTTCTTGCACCCACACATGCTCCTCCCCTGCATGATGCTCTCCAGGAGTGGGATCTGCCTTGCCAGTCCTCCCCTGGCATGGAACACTCGCAGCTGCTGGCACCAGACTTCCCCTGGCCCCAGGAGCATCCTGGCCAGGGGAAAAGGACCCTGGGTTGTTGTCCTGCTTCAGGGCAAATTTAGGGAGAAAATCTTTGAACGGAATCTATTAGGAAACAAATTTAAGTAGTCTTTCCTCTTACTGGTTTGGGAAAATACTTCCTCAGACAGAAGTGGAAAAAAACTTGTTTATTTAACAGGTAAAGCACTTCCCAGCACAAAAATAAAACCTCTCACCACCCTGAAGAGATGACAAATTCATAAGAGTCCCTTTGGTGGGTTGCAGCCCAGCTCACTCAGTCTGGTCTCAGTCCCTTCGGTGCTGGGAAATGTCACAGCCCAGGCCAGGCCTGGTGGGACACAGGTGTGAGCTCCCAGTGCTCTCCTGGGTTTTCATTCCAGGGCAGGTTCAAACAGTTCCAGGAAAAAGGAAAAAAAACCACAGTCCAGGGAGCTTCTCTGCCTCAGCTAGGCAGAAACTAACCAAAAGCAAAGGAGAGCTCTCTCCTGCTGTCCACTGCACACAACACAGTCAGTGTGAAGGATGCGGGGGAGCCAGTGCAGTCTGTGATAACAAACTCAGGGCCTATTCTATTCTCCTTCACTCCTGGAACCAGCTGAAGAACTCAATATTTAACACCAACTGAATGGACAGCTGGGGATACAAGCATCATAAAGTCACCCCAAGACTGCTGTGAAAGCCACTCTTGGGCAATGCTGCCACTGAAGCTCACTCAGAGGAGGCCTTGTGGGTTTCAGGGTACAGCTGGAGGCACTGAGGCAGACAGGGAGCCAGAGAAGGGCCCAGGGGAGGAAGTCAGTCGGGCAGGAGCCAATTTCAGTGCCGAGCCCCAGGATGGTGCCACGAGAGCAGCACTGTCCCTCCTCCAGCTGCGGGGGAGCCAGGCTGTGCCCCAGTGTCAGCCCAGCCCCAGCACTCCTGGCCTGCTGCCACAAGTGGGGTCTCACTGAGCAGGGACCTGGGCAGTGTCTCCTGTGGCTGCGGGCTGGGACAGAGGCAGTGCAGGGAGCTGGGCCTGAGCCCAGGCCAGGCCAGGCTGGGCAGGCCCAAAACCTGATTGCAGCTGGCTTGGGCTCACACACAGCTCTCAGGGCTTAATAGGAGCTTCTACATAGTTTTATGACCCCAAACTAGTGGCCACAAATATGCCAGAGTTGCCTGCATGCCCATCCCCAGCCTGGCAGCCCCTGCCCATCATGGCACAGCTGCTGAATGGAAACCTGTGGGATTTCAAACGTTCAAGGATGCGGCTGAACTGGATGGGCCTTCGACTGGCTTGGTCTGGTGAGTGGCATCCCTGCCCAGAGCAGCAGGGGTGGAACTTGATGATCTTTAATGTCCCTTCCAACCCAAACCATCATTTGATTCTATGAACTCTGTGTGTGTCACTGCCTGCTGCACACTTACAGTCTGAGCATGAATCTGGCTGCCAGGAGAGGAATAGGAAGGAAAGGCATTCCCATTTCTGTTACAACGAGTATCAGGCCTTTCCACTGGACACAGGTATTCCAGAGTTCCTTCAGTACTGACACCCAGGGTCCATGGCCAGCACCTTTGACCTGAGGATGAGCCAGCTCCTGACCACCTGGGCAGAGAAGGTCCAAGGGGACCTGCCAGGACCCCCTAGGACTTAACACCAGCAGATCCCCCCTCTCTCAGCTGGCATATGTCCCTCAGATTGTCATGCACATCTGGACTCCCACTGCACCCTAAATGTGCCCCTGCCCTGTGGCACCCCATGACTTTACTCCTGCCAGCACTGGGTCCCACAGTCATGTGGGTCATCCCCCCAGCTTCTGTGCCATGCAGAGCAGATTCCTGTACCATGAAACTGGGCTCCTTTTTGCTTCCCACATGATGAGTGTCTGCTCTCAGGGCTCACCCACACAGCCCAGCACTTCTTTGCTAAGACCTGCTTTGAGATCTGAAAGGAAGCCAGGAGCAACTTTGCTGAGCAGCAGCTCAGAGACACCTGTAAGGAGCAGGAGAGGAGGACACTGCTGCTGCTCAGGTGTCATGAGACAGGCAGGACTGACTGCATCTTGGTGCGGGTCCAGAGCTGCCCCTGGCCTGACTCTGCACCTCAAGACATGTGAGGGGCCAGGACCAGCAGTGTCCCCAGAGAGCAGGAGCTCCCATGATGAGTATCTACAGACACCAAGTGTCTCTTCTTTCTGCTTAGCATGACCCTGACAGAGCTCATAGGCCCATGTCCCCATCAGGGTCCTACAGCTGACCCTCCAGGACCAGGCCACCAGCAGGGCGACCCGGTCACAGCTCCAGTACTGTCCCACACTGTCCCAATGTCCCATACACATTGCTGTGTGCTTCCAGCCTTGCAGGATTCATGGGCTTCATGCCCTGTGGCCAGTTCCTTGTTGGCACAGGCTATCTGATAGCCACCAACCTAGGTCTCCTTGACTTTAGCCAGATGACCCCAAAGAAGACCTCAGCAGCTGCAAGTTCCATAGCAGCAATTCCAAATCCAGCCTCTGACACCTTAACCACCTCTCTGTGCCTCCCCTGCACTCAAGGCTACCCCAGCAGAAAGCACCCAGGGAACTGCTCAGTGTCAGTCCCCATAATGCAAGCAGTTGGAAATTCCCTTTCCTGTCCCAGGGCTGACTCAGCACCCTGGGGGGACTGTTTGCCAGCACATAGGCCCGTTCCTTGTTTTGGGCCAGCCAATGCATGCAGGGAGAGCAGCCTGGCTCCATGGAACTTGTAAATAGCTCTGACCATTGCCCCCTCTGAGAGCTTAATCAAAGCAGCTCATGTACAGGCCCTGGCTGCTCTGTGCTGCTCCCAGATACAGCAGGGGTTTATACTGCTTCACTTGTGGATTTTTTCAGCAGTTTTGATGCACTGCACAAATGCAGATCATTTGTCCACATGGATGCAACAAACTCCAGAGCAGTGTTCTTGCAACAAAGGCAGGATTCACAAGCAGAGTTCTTCCCTTCTCCCTTTGAGCTGCTGACAGGGGAAGAGAAGAGGTGGCTCTTGGGGTTTATAGCGGACTTGGAGGCCCAAAGATTGTTCTGAGTCTAAGTTTAGAACCCCTGGAGTCCTTCCTTGTGAGTGACCCACAGCCACTGGAACTCATGGCCAGGTTGTCCCAGGCTATAGGTCCCAGAATGCAACCCCACCTTCACCTTCACCTTCCCATTCCCATGACCCAGGAGAAGCAGATTCCAGGCTGAGATTGTGTGATCTCCTGTCTGAACCTGCCTGGGTGTCTGCAAGCAATGCACAAGGGAGCCCAAGCAGCCTCCCCAAGACATACCGTCATCTGTAGTGCCCACTCCCCCCACCCGTCAGGCCTGAGCTGACAAGTCTGACTGCTGGGGGCAACCCACATTCTCCTGAAGGTCTGGTGTAGGCTGTGGGGAATGCAGAAGGAAGCCTGCAGTGCAGTGTCCCAGCACAGGAACGCAGAGACCCCTCACAGGAATGCACAGTTGACATGATAAGTCTGAAATGATAAGTCTGGGGATCAGGGAGCTCAATCAGCACCTTTTTTATTAATATGCATCATAAATAAAGAAATAAATAAAGGCGAGACACCTCATTCTACCAGGGAAATACAAATTAAATACGGTGCAACATCCGCGAAGCGATGTACAAGCAGGAGGTAACCTAGCAAGACCAGGGCCCCTTGCCATGGTGAAGCCAGCCCAGGCACGATGCTGTGAACAGCGTCAAGCCGGCCATGGCACCAAATACTGGCATGGCCTTTCATTAACACTGTTCCCCACCTGACAGGCAGGTGAAGATCCCCACTACAGCAGGCGGCATGAACATGGCAAGGAAGGGGTTGACTGGCATTGCCTCTACCAAGGACCCCAGGACCTCCAGTATCCCCTTGTGTTTGTGCACAACACTTATCCCCCCCACCCCACGGCACTGCTCAGCAAGACCAGAAACCCTGTGCCAAAGGGAGCACCACCCCTCCCTCCCCAGGCTCCCCAGCTCCCTCTAGGAGCAGCCCCAATCTACTTGCTGGGAGCACTGCCCTCAAATCCCTAGCCCACTCAGGGACCCTGCCCTCATTCCCTCCCCTCCAGCGCCCCTCCACTGAGCATCCCAGGGCTTCCCAGGCACTGGTTCCCTGCTCAGTGTGTGGGGCACAGGGCCTCCCCCCAAAGCACCCATCTCTGCACAGGGTGGCACTACTCATCCCAGACCTACATAACACTGAACAACCCTGTGCCTTCCTCACAACCCCACACATCCATTGCTCCACACTCACACACGTACCCCGTCCCCCTCCCTGGCTGTGGCCACGCACAGCCCCAGCCCTGCAGCGTGGCACTGCCAGGCCACTTGTCCCAGTAGACAAGTGCTTCCTCCAGGAAGCACTACAGCACACTAGGAGAGGGATGCTCCAGTGTGGGGGAGCCTGCCTTGCAGTGCCCCAATAAACACAAGCCATCAGCCCAGCCTCATAGGGACCCTGCCAAGGCAGGCTGCTCCCACCCCTGCAGCTGAGGATGCCAGGGATGCTGGAGGCTGCAGACTGCACTGCCACCCCCAGGGAGGGGACAGCCAGCCTCCTGCACCCCCCAGCATCCAAGAGCTGGGCAGTGGGGCAGTGCTGTGCTGGCAGGGACTGCTTGGGTTCCTGTAAGGTACAAGTCCATGGCCTGTGGGTGCTGGAGACAGTGTGGGGCGGAGGGGGGGGTCAGGCGGTCCCTGGTGTGGCTGCATGCATGGCGATGCCTGGCAATAGGAGGTGCAGCTCGCAGAGGAGCCCGGGGGGCTAAGTTGGCCTTTGGCAGCTGCACAAGGAGGAGCAAGAAGGAACCACCTACGGTTACTGTATTCTGTAATGGCAGGAAAGGTAAGAAACTAGCAAGAAGCTGTGTTTGTTCCTCTGGCAGGGTAGGCTACCCCAGAGGAGCCTCAGCAGCCCAGGGAACTGTGCTTGGCCTCCTAAATGTGTCAATAGTCCTCGTCTTCGGGGTGGGTGACGTACATGATGGGCACCAGTCCCTTCTCAGAGCCAAGGCTGCACTGCAGCCAGTCACCATCCACCTTGGAGATGACCTGCAGAATATCCCCTTTGTTGAAGCTCAGTTGTCCTGCCTCAGTGGCAATGTGATGGCAAAGAGCTTTCACCTCACTGCAGGCAGAAGGAAAGTAGGGTTAGCTCACCTCAGGATACTCACCCCCCACAGGCCCAGAGGAGAGAGGAAAACACCCCTGCTTCCCTTCCCAAACAGGATACCAGCTGCCCTCCCCGCTCCCCATCACCTGCAGATTGTGGAGTTGTGGTGGATGGATGCACAAGCTGCATCACTGCCCCAAACGATGCACTGGTCCATGCCTATGAAAGGGGCCAGGCAAACTTCAACAGGTAGAGCAGTGCCACCCTCAACCTGACACATTCCAGCACCTGCAGGATTGTCCACTTGGTGTCACTCACCAGGTAGGGTGAGGAGACACCCCCCCGTCTGGTGGTGCCACAGCAGGTGCCTCGGGTGGTTCTGGCTGGGGAGGCTCTGGCTCCGGGGCTGCTTCACGCCACATGCTAGCCCCAACTGTCTGGGCCACCAGCTGGAATACAGACTTGTCCAAGCTCAGCCAGCCAGAGGGCAACCTGGAGGGAGGAGACAGAAGCAGTCAGTGGCAGGAAGTGCACCTGGGAAAAGAGAGCAGCTGCTGTCATGGCAAGGTCACACCTTAAGAGGTTTGGCTTCATGCACAAAGGGCACTGCTAGGCAGTGGCCCAGGTCTCCGTGTGAGGAGAGCTCAGATGTAACACCACAGCCTGGTCTGGGAAGGATATTTCCAGTGGTCATTTTCAGGAGCAGTAAGGGTGTATAGAGAGAGAGGCAGTGCAGAGAGGTCTCAGCTACTGGGGGCAACTTCACGCCTCCCCCACACCTGTAAGCAACAAAAGGCTTGGCTCCATGTTCTGTTCTCAACATGTGGTTTTGGGAGGGATGAGGTGATGATGGGGCCATGTAGCAGGGTTTAGATGCCAAGGCAGTGGTAGAGCTCAGGCAGAAGAGCCTATGAGATGGACTGAGCAAGGGTATGGGAGGAATTAAGGCAGGCTGGCAGGACTGAGCAGGGTTACAGACACTTGAGGTACCACCACGGTGTACCCCAGCAGTCAGTTCTTGGCCTGACTTGCACCTGTAGTGCCACACTCCAGGTTAACCAGCCCTTCTCAGCCCCAAACCACCCCTGCCCTTACCTGTTTGGTTGCCTGGGCTCTTTTTGTACCTTCCTGGACCCAAACAAGTGTCCCCACTTGATGGGTTGGCTGCCCTCTGATGCACTGGTGCTGCTGTCCTCTTGAGGGGCTGCTGCTGCTGCTGCTGCAGCAGCCACTCTTTGCTGAGCTTCCTTCTCCTTGCTGCGCTTTAGCTCTGTAAGCACAGAGTCTGGGGGGCTGCCCATCCAGAAGGGCCAGCTCCGTTCCTTCACCTCTTCACCAACCACTACTTGCTGGGGCTTTTCCAAGGGCTCTTCCACAGCTTCAGGACTTGGCTTGCTGGCCACCTTGGATCTCTCCTCCAAGGTGCCCTCAGCAATGGGACAAGCCTCTGCACCCTCCACCACCCCTTCTCGGGGAGGTGGTGCCTTGTGGGTCTGCACTGACCGCGGCGCAGGATTCAAAGCCGCCTTCTTCTTCTCAGAGCGGATGAACTTGGAGCCTTCGGCTGAGCTCTCGATGTAAATCTGAGAGGTCTGCATGAGCTGGTACCACCAGCCTGCCTGCTTGTCCTTCTTCCCCTCCCACGTACTCTCTCGCATCTTGTTCTGCTCTTCCTCCCTGTCACCTTCTCTGCAGGAGGCCCCCACTCCCTTGACCCTCTTCTCACTCACAGCTTGCTGTGGGCTGTGCCCTGGTGAGATGTCACCACCTCTGGCAGCCCCTTGGCACGTTTCAGTGCTGCAGCCATCGGGATCCTCACTGCTGCCCCGGGTCCGCATCAGCTGCAGGGTGGAGTGCACGGAGAGCAGCAGGTCCTGCTTCACACGCAGCAGCTCCTTTTGCTGCTGCTGCTCTTTGCCCATCTGCATCAGGTGGTGCTCAAAGAGGAGGTCTAGGTTGAAGGGCAGCAGGGAGAGAGGCTGGAGCAGGAGCAGGAGCTCCTCAAAAAGAGGCTGGCACACACTGTGAGACAGGCACAAGAAGCCCACTGGCTGGTAGTGTGCCAGGATGATGTCTGTAGGAAAAGAGACACTGATTAGAAGAAACACCCTTGCCCCCATTGCCAAGCCACCACAAAGCTGCTGAAGCTCTGAGGAAAGGACATGGACACCAGTTTTTGCTCACAGTGTGAGGCTCAGGCCTGGGTCAGGGAGCACCAGGTACTATGTGACCTCTCAGCAAATTGGCCCAGACAGAGCTTTCCAGTTGTACCTGCAGCCAGGACTTGCCTGGCAGACTATAAACCCAGATGACCTCTGCCACCAAATGTCATGGAAGTAGGATGGGAACAAAGAGCACCAAAGCATTGGCACATGTGAAAATTCTGTTCTTCAACTTCTGGAGATGAACAAGGAGCTGAAGATATGGCCAGTACCAGACCATATCTGCAGATGGAGGTGTCAGGCACAGCTGAATACAGCTTTGCATCAACCTGCACTGTGGGTCTTAGCATTAGAAAGAATAAGCATTTCTATCTCTAGCACTAATTGTTCACTTGATTTGACCACATCTGTAGTACCCCTCTGTCCTGCTTTATTGTCAGGTCTCACTACCAGGGAGAGAGCTGGGAATGGGATTTGTGGCCCAAGCCCAGCAAGATAACAAATCTACACCACAGGACTTGCACCTTCCCTCCAACCCTTCCACTTAGCTCTCATCACCCTGAGAGCCCCAGCTTTTGCTCACACTTCCAGTTCTTAATGATGGCTTGAAAGAGGTGCTTGTCTTCTGCTTCAGAAAGCCAGGATAAGCATAGACCCTGTTCTGTTCTGCTCTATTCTATTCTATTCTATTCTATTCTATNTCTATTCTTTTCTATTTCTATTTCTATTTCTATTTCTATTTCTATTTCTATTTCTATTTCTATTTCTATTCTACTATAAAACAGATACATCTGGTAAAATCTGGTTTTTTGTATATCAGGTTTTCCTTTCCATTTCTTCCTATTTTCCGTGTTTTGGGTAAGTGTGAGCACCTCCAGGCATACAAAACTCTCAGGCACCGGGCAGGGAACATAGAAATTTGGGCAAGCTTAGATCTGATCTCCTGCAGATAGATTGAGGGATCTGTAATGATAGCCTTGGGTACTAGCTGCAGGTGGGAAGGAGAATGGAAGTCCAGGTTCAGGTGGAAGGAGCTGCATGGTGCTTGGACTTCCACCTAGGATTTCCCTGCTACATTGAGACTGTGTACAGCTTAGTCCTTCACCTCAGGGCAGAGAAGAGCAGCCCATGCTGAGAGAGAAACAAGAGAAACACATTTCCATCCCATGCTCTATTTGTGTGCAGAGTGTGGCATCCACTGCAGCCCATAGCCTTTGGGCTCTTACCTTCGTGGTTGTAGAGGTGGTTGAACCAGAACTCCAAGGACCGGATACTGCAGGGACAGAAAATTATCAAGGTGAAAAATAAACAGTGAAAATCTGTTCACCCCATCCATCCTTGCTGTTGCACCACAACAAGCGTGGCTGGAAAAGGGCATTTACAAAGCATGAGCTTGTGAACTCCAGGGAAAGGACAGTGGCACTGCCCCATCAGCATCACAAACACCCAGCCTGACATCGAACATCAAACACAGCTTTACAATGCAACTGTAACCCAAACCAACCATGTTTGCATCAAGATTCCTCATATTTCTGCTCCTGTGTCCTTGACAGAGCTCTGTTTTGCTGGGAAGAGACTGCTGTGGAAGAGGCAAATGATCTACAAAACTAAGACCAGTGCTGGTGGCTCGGCCCAAAATATGCCAGTATCCTGTGCCAGTGGGGCAGAGCTGGGTCACCCTGTGTGGGGAGAGCAGGGCAGAGCTTGTTCCTGCCTGGAGGAGTTCTACAACATCTGGAGATCTTGGGAACTCTGTTGCCACTGCCAGGGCTAATGCTGACCACCAGACAGGAGCAGGGAAACACCATCCTAGCAGTGCTTATCCCTTCACCCACAAAAATATATCGCTGCCTTCCTCTGTTAAACACAGCAGAATGTGCACACTCTTTATCCAAACTAGAGGGACCAGTCTGGAGTCCTGGACCAGGGCAATTTCTCCATCAGAGCCTCATGCTTTGGGATCCACTGCAGCCCAGGAAAGAGTGATTTAAAGAGGAATTTCCAAGTGTAATTAATGTATATATTATGTCTAACCTCATATGAAACTGG